>JBBNBP010000494.1:140000-192631 GCA_039737535.1 Lagodon rhomboides
AACTTCTAATATGGTTTTCTAGATAACAGGGGTGGCACTACTTGCCCCTTGGCACAAATTACCCCACTCTCCCCTACTCACTTACGAGAAGAAAAAAAACCCAGATATTTATGAGTTTTCATTTTTACCTCGTTAATACTGTGAATATTAAAATTCTGAGTTTGAATTCCCTCTCTAAAACTCCGCAGTGCCCCTTTAACAGTCAAAGAAGCTGGAGACAGACAACTTCCGCCCACCTGTACAGTAGGTGGTTTGTTCATGTCGCCGCCTCCGTCGTGAAGACTTTCCACCAGAGCAGCGTCTACCAACAAGTCAGGACAAAACGTGAGTTAATGATTTATTGACTGGATAATAGCCGATGTGTCAGCAGATAGAAATGGCGCCAGCCTGACTGGATTTACAAGTGGATGTAATCGAGTGAAAGCAGGTTTGTAATCGACCAATCTAAACGCCGATGGTGTCATTACTGTATAGTCGTTACTTTGTTATATAGCCTCCTTCATAATTAAAGGTGAAAGGAAGAAACATTGTCTAGTGCCAGTTACATGACTTTATTATCTGCGGTCAATATGAAGTAGTTTATCTTTGACCCCTCGTGAACTTCAGACTTTCAAGTGCTACTTTATTAGGCTACTCGGGCGACTCTCACTGAACGTGGTCGACTGATGATTATGGTTTTTAAAAACGGAAATCAAGAAAAAGATTTAAAACCTTCTCACAGTGAGAGTAAACAGGTGAGGTTAGCTGTCTCCAGGTCAGAGCTGGATGCACGTTTTCTGCTCAGTAAAAGTCTGTTGTGTGTCTTTTTTTTTTTTCATGTGGAGAATGAAAGTGAAAATGTTTTATTTTTCAAATAATCGGTTTGCTGATCAGGTGACCTGTTGTGCCACGTGAGAAGCGCAGCAGAAGCTACAGGCAGCACAGACATGGTTGTGCAAATCAAAGTGTATAGACCAAAAGGGGAGGAGGAGATCATCAACCTGTGTGACACTGAGGAGCAGCTGAAGAGCATCACAGTGCTGCAGCTGAAGGAGAAGATAGTGTCTCTCTTCAGGATCACGGGTAGAATCACAACTGTCTAAATCACAGTTTTTATTACATTAAGTTAAGCTGTTGTCTATTAAACTCAAATTATGTGTTAGTGGGAGACATTTGCCATTGGTCCAGTTAATCCTAGAACCACGAGGTAGAATCACATTAATACATATGGTCTTCACATGTTCACATTTTAAACAACCACTTTCCACCAGTACACACACCCTTTACCATCAGATGGTTCCCAGTGTAGGACCATGTGAGAAGACAGTGGGTCCAAGAAAGGCAAATTAAAATAAAATTGAAAAAAAAAACAAAGAAAAAAAAACACTTTTTGTTAAGAATTCAAGAAATAGTATGTAAATGTTAGTAAATATTAGGCCTATCTTTGGGATTTATTTTGAAGAAATGGTCTTAGTGCCTGATTTTGACTCTGTGTGTGTGTGTGTGTGTGTGTGTGTGCGTGCGTGCGTGTGTGCGTGCGTGCGTGCGTGTCTGTAGAAAATGTACAACTGATCTTTCGAGCCGAGCCTCTGGATGAAGATGCTCTGCTGTCTGATTATGGAATCAGACACATGTCAAAAATTCACACGGTTTTAAAGATACCTGGAGGGGGGCCGTGTCCCGGAATGGGAGATGGTGGAATGGGTGACAGGGACGACAGAAATCAAAGTATGGAAGAAATCGCAGATTTCCAAAAATGTTTGTTAACCTGCACTTCAGAGGAACAAGAGCCCAAATGATGAGCTCCAAGTCCACTGAAGCCAAACTAAGTGTATATATGTAGGTCAAAGCATCTGTTGATTAATACTGACATTGGTAGAGTTTTTAAATGTAGATTTCTTTGGGGGGTTGGCCTACAGAGGGAGCTAAATCTTATCACTCAGTGGACAGAAGAAGAATCTTAGATTTTCTAATATAATTGTCTGAGAATGATCTGTGTCAGATGTCCTGTTATTTTATTGTTTACGTATGTAAATGGAAAACCAAGTGACACAAATTATTCACAGGAAGCTGCTTAATGACAGATTGTTTGACCTGCCAGTTTTTTGTAATGGATACCAAATACTTTGAGGAAACCTGTGGAGCCGTCTGTATTTTGTTCATTAAAACACTTTCCCAGTCTCTCTTAACACTCGTCTTCATCATTGTTCAGTGTTATTTTGGGACTGACCTATAGAGGCTTTTACACTTTTATACCTACATGGGCAAAATCGAGCAATTTTCACCTGCTACATTGTGTGTAATATATATTTTATATTTTATATTTTGAATGTTGGATTCATGTTGAGGTTTGTGGCATGTGGGCGTATCGATGTACCTGAGCTGCACTCTACTGACAGGTTTGTACACATAAAGTGCACTGCTGCTCATGTTTCACACAGAGCTGCTCTCTCACCACAGTGCCACTGAAAAATCACAACTCAACACACATACAAGTGTAATTCTGCTTTTATTTTTCACTGTGTAATGTTCTTATAATGTACAGCTACTGGACTTGAGGTATATATACACTATGTAGGCTACACTGTCAGTGTTTAACTAACAACTGTTTCCGAAGAATATTCAGAGACATTCCAGATCATATTATGAAGATGAAGTAGCCTATTTTCTGTGGGCTCGTCAGGAAGAACATTGAAACATTTTGCATGTCGGTCAAATGCTCTTTTTTTAAAATCCTAACATTTTAATAATCCTAAATGATTGTATTTAAGGTTACTTGTTATAGGGGTTCAGTACCAGACCGATGTGCCTACATTACCCACAGTGCAACATTAAGTCTTTCAGTCCAAAGTCTGTCAGGTTACTGAACTTTCCTATCAGATCTCCTCCAAACTTGTCCGCCTTGTGTTTGAGGTGTACTCTGAGTCCTCTACAGTCTCTTTCATTTACAGTACACTGTGGACATTGTTTATATGTGGCGGACCCTGCCACTTATTTTCCTCTGTGAACAGCTTGTACTCACTTAGAAAAAAATAGATATGAGTTTTCATTTTTACCTCGTTAACATTGTGAATATCAAAATTCTGAGTTTGAATTTCCTCTCTAAAACGCCGCAGTGCCCCTTTAAGGAATCAAAGAAACTGGAGACAGACAACTTCCGCCCACCTGTACAGCAGGTGGTTTGTTCATGTCGCCGCCTCCGTCGTGAAGACTTTCCACCAGAGCAGCGTCTACCAACAAGTCAGGACAAAACGTGAGTTTATTATTTATTTACTGGATAGCCTCCTTCATAATTAAAGGTGAAAGGAAAAACACTTGTCTATTACCAGTTACATGACTTTATTATCTGCGGTCAATATGAAGTAGTTTATCTTTGACCACTCGTGAACTTCAGACTTTCAAGTGCTACTTTATTAGGCTACTCGGGCGACTCTCACTGAACGTGGTCGACTGATGATTATGGTTTTTAAAAACGGAAATCAAGAAAAAGATTTAAAACCTTCTCACAGTGAGAGTAAACAGGTGAGGTTAGCTGTCTCCAGGTCAGAGCTGGATGCACGTTTTCTGCTCAGTAAAAGTCTGTTGTATGTCTTTTTTTTTTTCATGTGGAGAATGAAAGTGAAAATGTTTTATTTTTCAAATAATCGGTTTGCTGATCAGGTGACCTGTTGCGCCACGTGAGGAGCGCAGCAGAAGCTACAGGCAGCACAGACATGGTTGTGCAAATCAAAGTGCGTGGACCAGCAGGGGAGGAGAAGTACATCAACCTGTGTGACACTGAGGAGCAGCTGAAGAGGATCACAGTGCTGCAGCTGAAGGAGAAGATAGAGTCTGTCTTCGGGATCACAGGTAGAATCACAACTGTATAAATCACAGTTAACATTAAGTTAAGCTGTTGTCTATTAAACTCAAATTATGTGTTCGTGGGAGAGGTTTGCCGTTGGTCCAGTTAATCCTAGAACCACGAGGTAGAATCACATTGTTTCCAGTGTAGGATCATGTTGGAAGACATTGGAAGACAAAGGTGAATTAAAATAAAAGTAAAAAAAAAAAAAAAAAACACCTTTTGTTAAGAATTCAAGAAATAGGATGGAAATATTAGGCCTATCTTTGGGATTTATTTTGAAGAAATTATCTTCGTACCTGATATTGACTGTGTGTGTGTTTGTGTGTGCAGGAGATTTCCGACTGGTCTTTCACTCCCAGACTCTGGATGAAGATGCTCAGCTGTCTAGTTATAGAATCCAGCACATGTCAACAATTATGGTCATTTTAATTTTGTGGGGTGGAGGGGAGGGTCCCGGAATAGTAGATGGTGGAATGGGTGACAGGGATGGGAGAAATCAAAGTATTGAAAAACTTGCAGGTTTCTGAAAATGCACGGTTTGTTAACCTGCACTTCAGAGGCACAAGAGCCCAGATGATGAGCTCCAAGTCCACTGAAGCCAAAACCAGAAATCCCCAAACTGACTGATATATGTAGGTCAAAGCCTCTATTGATTAATACTGACATTGGTGGAGTTTTGAAAATATGTAGATTTTTCTTTTTTTGGGGGGGGGGGGTACACTACACTTGGCATTTACACATTTTTAGTAGACTACCTATTAAGGACTGAAATTGCTGAATCACAACAAAAGAAATGTAGGAGGAAATCACAGAAATGTACACCTGACCAGAATAAGAGATTTTTTTTTTTTATGTGATTGTCAGAGAATGATCTGTGTCAGATGTACTGATATTTTATTGTTTACGTACGTAAATAGAAAACCAAGTGACACAAATGATTCACAGGAAGCTGCTTAATGACAGATTGTTTGACCTGCCAGTTTTTGCAATGGATGCCAAATACTTTGAGGAAACCTGTGGAGCCGTCTGTAAACTCTTTCTAGTCTTTCCAGGCCTTTGCTTCAAACTGTAGCATTTTCTGTCAGCTCACAGTATATCATCAGACACAGGCAGGCCTTAAGACCTGTGTCAGTATTAATGTAGCTCAAAGTGCCTGTTGTTACATTCTTTTTTTTTAAAGAGTATTTTTAAAAGTGTGATGTTTGTATTTTGTTCATTAAAACACTTTTCCAGTCTCTCTTAACACTCGTCTTCATCATTGTTCAGTGTTATTTTGGGACTGACCTATAGAGGCTGAAACAGCTCCTCCTGGATCTCTGCTGAACTGACTGTCAGAAACATTTTTACACTTTTATACCTACATGGGCTAAATCGAGTAATTTTCACCTGCTACATGTGTGAAATATGTATTTTATATTTTGAATGTTGGATTCCTGTTCATGTTGCTGCCATGTGGGCGTATCGATGTACCTGCTGCTACCTGAGCTGCACTCTACTGACAGGTTTGCACTGCTGCTCATGTTTCACACAGAGCTGCTCTCTCACCACAGTGCCACTGAAAAATCACAACTATCACAATTATGAAGATGAAGTATTTTCTGTGGGCTCGTCAGGAAGAACTAAGTATTCAAAACATTTACATGTCGGTCAAATGCTCTCTTTTTTTAAAATCCTAACATTATAATAATCCTAAATGATTGTATTTAAGGTTACTTGTTATAGGAGTTCAATACCAGACCGATGTGCCTACATTACCCACAGTGCAACATTAAGTCTTTCAGTCCAAAGTCTGTCAGGTTACTTAACTTTCCTATCAGATCTCCTCCAAACTCATCCGCCTTGTGTTTCAGTGAGCTGGACTCTGAGTCCTCTAGTCTCTTTGATTTGCAGTAGACTGTACAGTGGACATTGTTTATATGTGGCGGACCCTGCCACTTATTTTCCTCTGTGAACAGCTTGTTTACTCACTTACGAGAAAAAAGAGATATTTCTGAGTTTTCATTTTTACCTCGTTAATATTGTAAATAATAAAATTCTGAGTTTGAATTCCCTCTCTGAAACTCTGCAGTGCCCCTTTACAGTCAAAGAAACTGGAGACAGACAACTTCCGCCCACCTGTACAGTAGGTGGTTTGTTCATGTCGCCGCCTCTGTCGTGAAGACTTTCCACCAGAGCAGTGTCTACCAACAAGTCAGGACAAAACGTGAGTTAATTATTTATTTACTGGATAATAGCTGATGTGCAGCAGACAGAAATGGCGCCAGGCTGACTGGATTTACAAGTGGATGTAATCGAGTGAAAGCAGGTTTGTAATCAACCAATCTAATGGTGGTGTCTTTATTGTATAGTCGTTACTTTGTTATATAGCCTAACTCATAATTAAACGTGAAAGGAAAAAAAATGTCTATTGCCAGTTACATTACTTTAATATCTGCGGTGATTATGAAGTTGTTTATCTTCGGGCACTTGTGAACTTCAGACTTTAAGTGTTGCTGTATTACTCGGGTGACTCTCACTAAACGTGGTCGACTGATGATTATTAATATTTTTTAAAAACGCACACATTATTTTCCTCTGTGAACAGCTTGTTGGAAAAAATAAATGTTTCTGAGTTTGTATTTCTTCCTCATTAGTATTGTAAATATTAAAATTCTGAGTTTGAATTTCCTCTCTGAAATTACGCAGTGCCCCTTTAAGCAATCAAAGAAACTGGAGACAGACAACTTCTGCCCACCTGTACAACCTGACATTCAAGTTGTACTTCATTCCTCGGGCGATTTTCACTGAACGTGGTCGTCTGATGATTATCATTTTTTAAAAACAGAAATCAAAACGAGATTTAAAACCTTCTCACAGTGAGAGTAAACAGGTGAGGTTAGCTGTCTCCAGGTCAGAGCTGGATCCACGCTTTCTGCTCAGTAAAAGTCTGTTGTATGGTTTTTTTGTTGTTTGTTTGTTTCATGTGAAGGATGAAAGTGAAAGCATTTGATTTTCCAGCTTAGTGAAGAGCAGCAGCAGACGCCACAGAAATGCTTGTGCAGGTCAGAGTGTGTGGACTCAGAGGGGAGGAGAGGACCATCGACCTGTGCGACGCCGAGGAGCAGCTCAAGAGCATCACAGTGCTGCAGCTGAAGAAGATGATAGAGTTCACCTTTGGAGGTAGAGTCATCACATTCATACATACGACCTTCACATGGCCACATTTTAAATAGCCACTTGACACCAGTGCACACACACACACACACACACACACACACACACACACACACACACACACCTTTACCATTAGATGGTTGCCAGACAGTGGGTCCAAGAAAGGGGAATTCAAATTTAAAAAACAAACACAAAATAAAAACACAAAAGAATTAGGCTGTAAATATTAGGGATTTATTTTGAGGAAATGTCGATTTGTGTGTGTGCGTGTGTGTGTGTGTGTGTGCAGAAAACTGTGACCGGTTGGTCTTTGGATCCGAGCTTCTGGAGGAACACGCTCTGCTGTCCGACTATGGAATCAGTCACATGTCGACCATTCACACAGTTGTGAGGTTACCAGGGGTTTGATCCCGGAGAGGGAGATGGTGGAATGGGCGACAAGGAGGGCAAAAACAGAAGTATGGAAAAGTTCTGTCTTTTTATGAACATACTCAGGATGTATCTGTTCCTTATTGGGAAACATTCAAATGACACACAAGTCACGCACAAGCTTTATATAGCCTACGTTTGGGCTCTTAATTCTATAACAGAACATTGTAATTTATTGGGATAAGATGTTAAAATTCAACGTTAGTTTTTTCTTTTGCTGTTGTATCAGCTGGTGTTCGACCGGCCTGCGTGGCTGGAAGCTACTGATGTGCAGTGACCTGAGAACATGTTGTCTGTCTGCCAGTTCACTGATGGAGCATGAACACCTCGAGGATCCGTGTGTGGCAACACCACTGAAAAGCAGCTGAGAGACATTCAGGTGTACTGCTCGCAATATTTAAGTATTAAAACCGCCTGAATACTAAACATGTGCGAATAAAAGGGAGGAAAACGAACAAATGTCCAGAGGATTACTTTTGTTTATAACACAGATGTGTGTGCTGATGTGTATTCAGTTTTTTTACTGAATGTGTGTGTAATCTGATTACACCTTTCTTCTCTGACTTTAACAGGATACAGTTAATCTTTTGTATCTAACTACATAATCCTGTTAAATCTGTTGTGTACATTAATGTCTCTGACTTTGTTGGATATTAAACCACTTTTATCAGTCTTAATACACTCTCAGAAAATAAGGTATAGAATTGTACCTTTAGGGGTACAGTGGCTTGTCACTGGGGCAGTACCCTTGACACTGGGTACTTATTTGTACCCTTGTGGTTTGTACCTTATAAAGACCAATCTTGTACCTCTGGTGGCAATTTTGTACCCTTGTACCCAGAATGTATTTTTTATTTTCACATTTCAATTTCATTTAACTTTAAACAATGTAAAATTGTCCATTGCAGGCAAGTCCATTCTCCACCAACCTTAAAACTGCATACATGAAAATAACAGTCGTGACAGAAGATCTTCACATGTCAGTTTTGTACATCTTTAAATACTATGTCGAAGTGTGACATATAAGTTGACTGGTGGAGTCAATAGTGGTTTACTTGCCTAGTGACAGTTATTGGCAGAGGCGTATCACGTATCACCAAGGATCTAAATAAGTACTTTCTCGCATAAAAAAATATTAAAACTTAAGAAAGTGATGTATTAACAGCGCTAAAGCGAGAATTAAAACAGCTTTTAGCAGCTCTACCGCTGCCGGTTGCCGCGAAATGCATTCTGGGAAACTTGCATACTGTATACTGCGGTGTGGACGGGCTCTTTGTCTGCCAGGCTGTAGGTAGCTGATTTTACTGTGCATCCATGGTTGGCCGTTTGTGAATATCTTAACATACAATATTGACTGGATGATTAGTAATTTTTCATACCTGCAAATCTGCTAAAAAAAAATAAAAATTTCAAGGCTACTCAAAAATAGCTTAGAAGTTAAAATCTTCATTGAATACTTAAGGAAACAGTGAAACCTTCACATTTAAAAAGTATAACTACTACTGAAGAAAGACTAAATAATTATTTAAACATATTAATATTTAGGCTACTGCCATTTGTAGAGCCTAATACAATTGTACCCCAGCATGTAGAAGAAAAGGTACATATATGTACCTTTTACCACTGGGGTACATATATGTACCTTTTGGGCCCTCAAAAGGGTACAAATAATTACCTTAAGGTCCAATAATGAGCCCTAGGGGGTACATTAGTGTAGATTGTACCTAGGGGTACAAAAAAGGACTCGTACTGTACCCCTATTTCTGAGAGTGTACTTGAGTTCAGTGTCAGTGTGTTCAGTGTTGTCTTGGGATTGAGCTTCTTCTGTGTTTCGGCTAAAGTAACTCTGAATCAGATTTTGTCCTGCACATCTTCAGGCTTTTATACCCTCATGGGCAGAATCGACTGATTTCCAGCTCGGTTGGTCAGGTCCTTTTCTCGTCACATAGATTTTGGACCCGGGACACTTGGGACGGATGTAAAATGAGCTTCAGAAGATAAAGAACACGGACAGAAAAAAATAAAGACAGGTGTTAGAATATGATGAGGCAACAGAGGATGTGTCGAATGAGAAATCAGAGATTTCAACTTTACTGCTCAAATGAAGGTAAAGAAATGACAAATAAAATAGTTGGAGGTCGAATTATAGAAACAGTTTGTAGAGACAGGCAAGATCAAAAAGATATGATCTGTATTTAGGTGGCTGGTGTGCAAATCTTTAACTCTGTGGCTGAAAGTGTAAACATTTTATTACACATTCTAAACATGATTAAGATATTGAATTCATTGTAGGCTTATTCATCCTATAGGGTAAATTTCCCATTAACAAACGCAAAATAAAATTGCCCCAGATTTCACTCTAGTTTTTACATGAATAAGAATTTAAGAACCTTGAAATTTGAATAATTTGGCTTCTATTTAGTGTATTTGTTATGATAATCTTATATAAATCATGTCCAGTAATCCATTATTATTATTATTATTATTATTATTATTATTATTATTATTATTATTATTATTATTATTATTATTATTATTATTATTATTATATATCAATAATAATCTATTAATATTCCATTATTTCTTAATTATTTGTTTACATGAATATTTCTGTTTCTTTGTATAGCCTTCTGTTGACATGCGTGCGCTGTTAGTATATTTTAATGTTCTCTCAATAAAGATTGAATAAAGGAAAATTAAAAAAAAGTTCACCTGCTCAGGTGAACACGGCCGCGCCCTGTTGCGCAATCTGCACCGGGTGAGGATCGCTGCAGAGGCTCGCAGACATTTGCAGCCTTCAGATGGGGTCGTGTTCATCGTGCTCATCGTGTCCCGCGTGTCCCTCGTGTCCCTGGTGCTCGCGAGGGGAGTCCACGGTGGAGGTCGAGGCCGTGGGCATGGTTGCGGGGCCCGGATCTGCAGAGGGGCCTGTGACGGTCGTCGTGGTTTGGGGGCGAGAGATGACCATCGAGCTGTGCGACACCGAGGAGCAGCTTCAGAGCATCACAGTGGAGCAGCTGGAGAAGAAGATAGTGGAGAGGCTTATTGGTAAGAACTCAGGAGTCATTTGGATTCTTAACCTGCATGGCGCCACGCGTTAGAAGTTAAAACCAGTGAAGAACTGGAGGGTGCGCTCAGGTGAGGTGGGGCGGACATGTGTGGAAGCTCATTCTAAAAAATATCCCCATGATGAGTCATAAATATGAGTTTACATTCATGGGATTTATTTTTGATAAACATACTGTTGACCCCCAGCACAAGCACTGACTGACTCTCTCTCTCTCTCTCTCTTTCTCTCTCTCTCCCTCCCTCTGCGTGCGTGTGTGTTTCTTAAGCTGATGACCCTACGGTAAGAAGACCACCAACACTTGCTTCATTCCATTACATTCCACAAAACACAACCACACGGCAGGAAAGTTAGCTGGCTTCACGGACCCTAACCTCCCTGCTTCTGGATTACTGGTATCATGAACACTAATACTGAGTAAAGTTATAAAGACAGCAGGAAGCAGATCAAACTAACCCTGAGAGAGGAAACTCAGAGGTAACTCAATCACAAATGGAGGTCTGACACTCACAGTGTGGAGAGGGACAGAAACTAAAATTGTGTCCACTGGAGGCAGAATTATGAATGTATGACGCTGTGTGTTTATCTTTGATTTCTGTAACAAACTCATATCAATACCAGCAGTTTTAGTGAAACAATAACATATGTTTTCACTGAACACACTTTCTGGAGCAGACCCCTCATTGATTATTCTTTTTTTTTTTTTTTTTTTAGACATTGTTTTGCTTCAGTTTTGTTCTTGTGTTTTACTAAAATGTGCTGTGTTCCATCTCAGCGCTCCCGCTCCATGAGTCTACGACTGTCCTTCAAAGACAAGGACCTGGACGAAGACTCCACGCTGCTGTCTGAATGTGGAATCCAACACATGTCGGTCATTCACATAATCTGCATTGTTCAGTGCGATAGCTGCAGATGTGACAGTAAGGAAGTGATACCTGATTTTTAAGCTGACTCAGGATATATTCTGGGCCCTCCTTGTTTTGTTCCTTATTTCCCAAAAGAGCTCAGAGTCACTGCTGTTTACCATCCAGCTTCATGACAGTGAAGTGACATGACCTGAAGTCTACGACTGCCACCCAATGGTGCATATGTTAAAAGCTGACTACTTTTCATAACACCCTCTTTGCTTTTGAGTTAAACACAGTTACAAGCAATTCAACACCAACTTTAAAGCAACGAACCAACGCTGATGAACTGCTTGCCTAAGCGAATGTCAATGTGGGCGTCGGCGTTTTTCCAAAATGTTACAGAATTACACATTTTAGACACTTACACACTTGGCCAGTGTTTCTGGACTTACGTTTGTTCATTAATTTTTCTGTTGTGTCACCTGATGTGTGACCAGAAAGTGTGGCTGCAAACCAAATGACGGATCAGATGAATTTTAACCGGCAAACTGGAAATATTTGTGATCATTTAATTAAAAACAGGTTGTCTGACCTACCAGATTCTATAGAGGGTAATTCACTGTCTGCGGCCCGAGGGGAAAGGAGATTAAAAGCTCTAAAAAATGTAAGGGAGAGCATTTACAGCAAAAACATTTTAAACATTTTCATTTTCTTTTGTTTTTATTCACGTTAACCGCACGTGTTCGCTCGCCCCCACGATCCTGATTACTGTTCATTACCAGTAAGATGGCGAGCATCGGCACGCGATCCGATGTGACTCCAGGTGTTTATTCCTCCGGCAGGTCTGGCTCTGCGCCCGACTCTGCTCTTAGTGTAGCCAGGCAGCGGCTCTCGTGCCACCCAACACGTGGCAAAAATCTTTTATGTATACATAACGCTCATTAATGCTTCAGTTAACTCTCACGTGCTTTCCCTCCGATTGAACAGCCGGACATTCTCTAGCATGCACATCTGGACTGGTGAGACCTCTGTCGGTCTGCCTCGTCCCAACCCAGGTTGTAACGAGCAAAGAAATACATCTTCAGAACAGGAGGGATGAAAGTAACACCATGTTATTTCCCCCCCTTCCCTGTCTGTCAACTTTGCACTTGCAAGCACCAAAGACCTGATAAATTAAACCTTCACTGGTACGGATAGGTCAGACAGATGTTATACATTTACACATGTTCAACGAATAAACCTCAAAACCGGAAAAACATTTCAGCCGTCCCCCCTGATGCTTTCACCCCTGCTCTCTCTTCTGTTCCCACATCCCTAAATCTGAAAGTGTGTTTCTGTGACAAAAATGTGAACCCTTTCCTTGTTTGATATTACTTATTTCAGTATTTAGCAATCACCTGACGGTTCCAGTGCTTCCGTTAATACCCCTTGCTGTGTTTGCACTCGTGAGACTTTTAAGGCCTTAGCATGAAATCAAAGCACTTTCTAAAGTCTTACTGAATGTGATCAGCCCGAGGAAGACGTGAATGTGCTTTTAAAATGTGTCACTGTGTTTGTAGGTCAAAGGGTTCTTCATTCAAAAACATGTTAAAATGTGATTTTGTACATTTCTATGACTGTTATTGGATATTAAACCACATTTCCATCCTCAAGAATTGTTGTCATTGTTCAGTGTTATTTTGGGATTGACCTCTAGAGGGTGCTACAGCTCCTCCTGGGCCACTGCAAGATTAGCTCAATGCTACAGGTATTACATTATTATTTTATTTATTTTTAACACCTTTATACTGATGTGAGTTAAATTGACCAATTTGACATAAGTATATGTAAAATATACATGCATATACATATACCTGTTGCCACCTTACCCACAATGCACTGACAGGTTTGCACTAAGCCACTGCTCATGTTTAACACTTCGATTCATTCAGTTCCTCCTGTGTCGCTTGCTCTCGTACATACACAATGACAATGGAGGTATTTGTATGTGAAAGGGAAACTTTATTAAGTGCTGCAGTTATTAATGATGAGCTAACATCGAGCAGAGATCACTTGTAAAGGATCAACCAATGGAAATAGTAAGAAAAGCACATTATACAACAATCAGGTATCATGAGAACGTACAGAAGATATTTCAGAAGCTGACAATGTGCATGAACAAATAGCATAGGCAGAGAGAATCTTACATTTAAAGCCAACAGGAATAGTACAATAAAGTGTGACAGAACAAGGCTGTAAAGCGACATCATGAGTAGTGAATCTTAGTTTCTGTGCCACACAGGTATGGAGGTTTGTCTGGGAGCCACACCGCCACTGCAGGGGATGAAGTAGGAGCTCGTCTCCAGACACTCTTCAGTGAGCTTCAGGCACACGAAGCAGAACTCAACCTGGCAGCGAGGGCAGATGATGTTCTTACAGCCCGTTTTGTCGTGCTCCACCCTCTGACCACAGGTGGGACAGGCCCGGATGGAGGGGCAGCCATCGACCCCCTGCACCTCAGGGAGGACAGTGTCCTTGCAGTTCTTGAGCAGCTCGAGGTCGTGGTTGATGCAGCCGTCGTTGTCGCAGCGGTCGGAGCGTGGAGCTGGACCTTTCCACTGCTTCAGACACTGCCAGCAGAACTCGTAGACTTTCTTTTTGTCTGCTGTGCAGATTGTGCAATGCACGCTGAGGTTGGTCAGGTCCTCTCTCTCGACATAGGTTTTGCACCCAGGGCACTGTTGGAAAAGATGTGAGACAGATTAAGGAAAAACTTCAACTTTTCAGCATTGATCTGATGCACCAGATGGTTTTGTTGCACAGCTGAAGGCTTTTCTCAATGAAAAACATGTTTTTGTCTCTCTAGGAGATAGACAGATGGTTCCCTCCAATCACATGCCCAGTATTTCTTTAAATGTGCCGCCATTTTCCAAACAGTCTCCAAGAAGGACTTCCCAGATGGTGCTGTGTAACAAACCATCTGGCACAACAGGTCAGAAACCAAGCATCTCTGCTGATTGCTAAACTTATAATCAAACCAGTCTGTAACTTTTTGAAGGTAGAGACAACAACACAGGGACACTCACTGATTTGAATTCACAGTATTCTATGGCGGCCATGCGGGCGATGTTCTCCTCAAAGTGCTGCATCTCTTCAGCTGTCAGCACTGCCAGCCGGCGCACCTCTTGGTAAGGCCACACTGCATCACACTTTTGCAAGGTGCCCTCCTCTAAAGCGGGGCACTTGAATTTGTACTGGCCCTGAAATTGGAAAACGGAAAGATCGTATTAGATTGAGAGTCAAAAGATACGGTGAGCCTGGCTGCGGTTACAGATGAGAATACACCTGCAATACCTCATTTTGGGGGGAATTGGAAATAAAGTGAGAACGCAGCATTGACATACCATCACCTTTCATTTTGATATGGCTAACGCTAGCAGTTGCACATAACTTCAAGGCTTAAATATAGGCATGGTTAAGGGAGAGGTTGCTTGGAAAGACAGCTAACCACGAGCTGCCTGCTTCACCTCAGTTATTTCCTGTCTCTGATCTTGACCCATCAGCCTTGTTTCTGGTGTCAATGGCTTTCGGAGAGTTTTAAATGCAGTTATCGTACAAATTCTACGGCTTTCTGTGCGTTTAATTTGACCCAACAGACGGAAGCGGAGAGACAGACATTGTTGTTATGGACTAAAGAGCGATCCTGTAACCGACAGACAGCGAGCTCTGGAGGAGATGGCCGAGGACAGAGCCCGGAGCTCCTGGAGGAATCAACACCTGGAGGCGAGGAGGAGCGCACAGTTTGTTTTTTTTTAATTTTTGGGATTAAAAAGTGGATTTATCTTCAATCTAACTTCTCAACCTCTGCAACAGTAAATGCAGAGCTGCCAAATTCCACTGTAACGTACCGTAATTCTCTCTTATTTGACTGCTGAACTGGGAGAAACATACTTCGTGAACGTATGGAGAAGATGGGAAAGTCTCTGGTGAGTGATGACTTTGGTCCAAGTCTGACGTTAACACAAAGACAGACTCACACTCGCTGTCCTCTGGCGGACCTGTGGGTCTGATTCATGCTTTGCCGAGCACTTTTATTGTAAAATACAAATTATAGATGCTTTACGAAAGGTTGAAAACAGAATATTAAACCAGACTGACTCTGCTGTGTTGTAGGTTAGGCCCTGATTCCACATCTTAATAGCAGAGAATGAATCGCCTTTACGTGAAAATGAGGACAGTGGAGGGGAATCAGTGTGTCGCTGTTAATCTGAAGGCTATAAGTGCGTCAAAATATGAAACATGATCGTTTAGCAAATAAGTTGACAGCTTCGTTTCTATCAGTGAGATAGTGTGTCGGAGACAGCAGGGAGGTAGCAGTTAGTAAACAGGTTAGGGTGGAGACACACCTTTGAGCCCTGTAAAAAAAAAAAAATCAAATGTTGGAAAGCACCTGATCCAGCAGGCTGCGACACCACCCCGTGAGTGACTCTGGAGTGACGGCGTGCCCGCAGGACATCTCCGCTCTCTGACACAGGTCTCCATCCTCTGGCGCTGAGGAGCACGACAGAAAGAGCAGACATTGAACTCAACATCTCAACAACACGGTCCCTCGCAACTCCACCTGTCCTCTGTCTTTACATATTAACAAGTGTCAGTGAATGCATCGCGGCAATAAAGCAAATAAATTAGCTAGGCTACATGAGCTAATTACGTAGCCTAGAAAAAGGGTAGGCTAAATAACTTAAAGCTTGCAAAAGGTCGACAATACAGTGGCTTTTCCATCAGCTTTTGGTGCTTACGCAGTGGGTCCAGGTCGTCCGGCCTGTTGACAAACTTCAGGGTCGTGTCACGCGGGTCGTATCTCTTGTCGTCACTCATCTTCGCCCCGGCTCCGCTGTCCTCCGCCGACACACTTCTTCTGCGTGAACGCCGCAAATGAGCGACGGATGAACACCGTGTGGCCTTCACGGACTCCGGCAGCAGTTTTGACTTTCAGTTTCTTTGGCAGTTCTGAGAAGTCACGTGACTGGAGAAAACTTTTCCATTGTTTTTGGTTTTGGTTGTTTGTTTGACTTTTTTTTTTTTTTTTTTAAAGGTGCACTGTGTGGTTTTGAGGAAGACATATTAATCAGAAGAGAAAGATTTAATGTCTCAACTAAATATACAACCTCCTTTTTGTTTTCATGATTGAATAAACAAACTGACATTAAAGGATGACACAGTTTCACACTGTTTTACTTTGTTTATGTGTGGCGGACCCTGCCACCTTTTCGAGCTTCAAACAGTATTCTAGGGACCTTATTTTCCTCTGAGAACAGCTCGTTTATTCGGTTATGGCGAGAATAAATATTTGAGTTTGTATTATCACCTCACTGATATTGTAAATATTAAAATTAAGAGTGCGAGTTTCTTCTCCAGAACTACATAGTGCTCCTTTAAGAGGCTTGAAAGCATACTTGTCTTTGACGGTGCTTAATTTGCTTAGTATACTGTTCCTACTGTGCTTATTATACTTATACTTAATTTGATGAAGCATTGTGTCATCATTTCATCCTGTAGAAGAAAGTTCTCAGTAAAAAGAAGAACTTGAACTATACTTTACTATACTGAACTCATCGCCACACAAGACCACATGTTTTATGGTGTTATTTGTGCGGGGAAATGCATTTATTGGACCGTTTCTGTTATTGCATTGCTTTGAATTTGCAAATAAACAGCCCCCCCTGAATTCTGAATCTTGCCCTACATTAACATCTATTGGAATAATGTTAATACACATAGTTTTGACGGTATGGTACTGTGAAACTGTTTCACATCAGCGTCTCGTCAGACAATAAAAGCGTGTGGCTGCCGGGAAACACCCGCTGATGGTAAGATGCCAAACCCTGCTGGATTCACAGGTGCTTTCCAGCTGCCATTCTGGCACACTGTGTAGCCGAATAAGGAAATGCACTCACACATTGGTCGTTTTAGGCTCGTAGATGAAATAAAGCACGGAAATTGTTACGCAGACTACACGACAAAAGTCCTCAGTTGTCAAAATGTGTAGGCAGATAAGTTTAAGTTTGAGTGTTTAAAAGTGGTGCAGCTGTACCCAAGTCTTCAGACAAAAGTGAAAGTGTCGGGGTGACGTCAGATTCCGTTTATATAAGACTGACCCTGACCCCTCAGGTGACAGAAGCACCGCTGCAGGACCAAAGAGGAGCACAGCAACAGGAGGAGGGACAGCGAACAAATGGGTAAGTAGAAAAGACTTTAAAAAAATGTTTTTTAAAAAAAGGCAGGATTCAGGACCTGCATGTATTACACATCAATACAACACCAAGGAAAAGCTCCCTCTTTACAATTTAAAGCTGTTTGGACACTAAATGCACATAAGAGATGAAGGAATATTAATATTAATAATTGTTTTGTTTTTGTTTTTTTGCAGACGAAAGTGAAAGCATCCCCAGGCACGTTCTGACGTCACACGTCGGTCGTAAGCCTGAACAACACCCTCGACTGGCATTACCTCCCGTCAAAAGAGCCAAAAGGAGCACAGAAACTGGAGCACCGGAGACCAAAACCAGCGCACCCATGGGCAAAATCTACCAGGTGGTGGTCCACGGGCTGAGGGGGGAGAAGATGATGGTCGACCTGTGCAACACGGAGGAGCAGATGAAGAGCATGACGGTCCGGCAGCTGAAGGAAAAGATCGCGGAGAGGCTCCCAAATAACTCAGGTGAGTGGTCAGGAGCTGCCTGACGTACTTATAATACACCCAGCGAGATGAGATGATGTGACGCGTTTAGTCGACTCTGAATTTTGCGTGTTTTCCTGAGTTTCGATTTCTTATATAAACGCGCGTGACCTGTCTGGACTGGATCCCAGCCCGGTGTATAACACTTAAGTTATAAAACACCACTGCGGGTAAAAGTCCTGCGTGAAACATTCCAATGAAGCAAAGAGCTGACGGCAAAAACTACTTTTTATTATGTTATTGTTTCTTTTTTTTTTTTCTATATGAGCAGATTGGTAGCTGCATTATAAACGAGTATGAATTGTAATTTAGCACGGACGAGTATCTAGAAGTTAATAATAATAAAAAAAGGTCCATTGAGCAGGATTTAAGTCGACTGAGGAGGATCTATTGGCTGAAACTGGATATGATACTCATAATTATGTTTTCATTCTTGTGTAGTCACTTGAAAATCTAGAAATCATGCTTTTGTTCACTCAAAATGAGCACATCCATGGCAAAAGAGGATGTATGGGGGATAAACTGATGCAGTCCAGGTTAAAAATGTCCCCCTTAGGGCAGGTCTTGCCACTTGGCAGCCATCGTGGACACGCCCCCGAGTGATAACCCTAACCCTAACCCAGGCTTACAAGACCAAGTCCCCCCACTCCAAATGAGCGGTACAAGAGCGAGAACCTCACTCTCAGTGGTCACCTTGACATAAAATCGACAGTCAAGTCTCTGGCCTCTGATTCAGCCCTCATGTTGCTCTTGATTTTTTTTTTTTTTTTTTTTAATGTTATCACAACAAATGGATCCAATTCTGAAAGCAAAAATAAAAGTGAAGGCCAGAAAATGTTTACCGTGTTTTACAGCCGCTGGGCCTTTTGCATTTTTAGCAGCCTAGTTGTCACCGAAAATGTCATTTTTAAATTTTTCAGCCAACTTAGTCTTTCAACCTTCAGTCGCCAAATCAATGCTTAGTGACAAATAAGATGTCCAGTCTTGCAATTTCTACCACAGCTTTTTTACAACCGGTGGAGAAGAAACAGGTTCCCAGACGTTACAAGCCCAAGGGTGTAAAATTGAACCCGAAAATTACATTTAATGTGATATAACTGTGCGTTTAAGTGATTCTGTTCTGTGTGTGTGTGTATATACAGGACAGGAATCGCTGAGGTTGATCTTCACAGACAAGGCGCTGGAGGATGACTCCGATCTGCTGTCTGGATATGGAATCCAGCACAGGTCCGTCATCCAATTGGTGATAAAGGTTCCCGGAGGACTGACGGCTTGACAGAAACACTCTCCTCCTGCCACCACTGCCACTCCTGCCACTGCTGCCGCTTTTAAATAATAGCTCAGGAAAACTTTTTACGGTGTTTACAATTTCTAAAGCTTTGCTGTGCGGGCTACTTTGTTGTTATAATCCTTCAATATTCCCATGTTGTCTCTTAAAGATGTCCATTAATGTAAATAAAGCGCCGTTCCCTCTAGTGCCTCGTGCTTGATTGACTGTGCAGATATCGGGTTACTACATAGTGCACCTTTAAAAGTTTAAAAAAAAAAAAAAAAGAAAAGAAAAGAAAGAAAAATAAATGTTTTCTGCAGTCACGTGACTTCTCAGAACTGCCAAAGGGGAAACTGAAAGTTAAAACTACTGCTGAGGTCCGTGAAGGCGACACAGAAAGCAGACACGGTATTTGTCTGTTGCTTATTTGCAGTGCTCACATAAGAAGTGTGTCGACGGAGGTGCTTTGACGATTGCATCCTACATCAAGATTAAGATGGAAAATGTTAAGATAATAATCGACCAGGACGATAACTGGTTGACTTATGGTACACAGTTGATACAAAGATGTGAATATATTTTTAATTTACGTGCACAGCACACAACACAGCACAACTCACCCTCTCTCTCTCTCCTTCAGCAGCCTGCCTGTGTCGGGAAGCCCCGACGAGTCTATTACCGAGTGCAGTAGAATTGCACAGCTCAAGGATAAAAATGTATGATTACTACTCCATGGAGTGCTCAGTTCTTATTATCTAGAGCTGACAGGGAAAATAACGGAAGTAATGGAGTAATAATCATACATTTGCATCCTTGAGCTGCGGAAATCTACTGCACTCGGTAATCGACTCGTCAGGGCTTCCACACAACGAGCAGGCTGCTGGAGGAGACGGTGAGTTGTGCTGTGTTTAATACAAATCCGGCAAAGCTAGCAGATGTCTGATGCTTTGTACTGTGTGCTGGGACTGTACATGTACTGTTGCTGAAGTTTGGTGCTGTTCTGACCATTATTTGTGGCTTTTTGATGGCGGTTTCTAGTTGGAGACTGCAGTGTATTGTTTTCGTGCAGTCTTTTCTGAGGTTGCTAAAACTAGCTAAGCTAGCGGTCAGCAAACTTGACCTCTGGAGGGTTAGGGTCTTACTTGGTGTCAAGATGAGTTAGACCATGGATTAAACTTATACCGGAATAACCCTTTAATATCAGATACTTTAAGACTTTTTCTTAAGTACTATGGCCGACTCACTTTTACTTAAGGTTTACTTTTGGTAGCTTGTGATTTATTTAACAATTAAGTTTAAAAAAAAAAAAAAAATTTAAAAAGCACTTTCTGGTGTGTGTGTGTGTGTGTGTGTGTGTGTGTGTGTGTGTGTGTGTGTGTGTGTATGTATGTATGTATGTATGTATGTATGTATGTATGTATGTATGTGTGTGTGTGTGTGTGTGTGTGTGTGTTTCCATCTTAAGCCGTGTAAGCAGTCTGTCGTTCACCCCACTATTTCCGATAGACCCTGAACGCATCATCCCAGCAGGTGAAGCGACAAGTGAAAGTAAAGTATAGGCCTACAGAGGGTTTTATTTGACAGGAGGCAGATCATTTCGTGTAAATCGACAACACGGAGAAGAATTTAATTCCCAACAATCTGCGGGGATGTCTGCAAAACATGAATTTCACAACTAAAGGTAACGAGGCTCGTCACTGTCTGCATTTCGTCTCCAAAAACGTTTGCGATTCATATATTGTCAACAACTGATCGTAAAATTTAAATTCCTTTGCAGCTGGGAAAGGTGTAGAAATAGGACTGATAAGATCGTCTATAAGGAAACAAAATGGATTACTGCTGGGACAAAGGCCGACAGACTTTCTCCAATATTTTCTCCTCTCCAGGTGAGAAATATGTTCTGTTCGGCTGGTGTTACAGCAAATCCCGTGACCCATCACATTTGGATAGACCACCCATAACCTGAACACTAAAAACCCTATACAGGTCACAGAATATGGCTGAACACCTATTTACACACAGGTTTTATTTTATATAAAAAAAATAGATGGAAATAATGTAGGCCTATATTTAACCGTATGCCAATAGGTAAGCAGTGCCACAGTTTAATTGCAGCGCCTGATAAAGAATGCAGTCAGGCTTCTGATTGGCTGAGAGGTACAACATGTTTGATAGTTGAAAGTGCACTGTGTAGTTTTGTTTTGTTTTTTTAGGGAGAAACTTTTATCAGAAGAGAAAGAGCTTTACTGATTTTTTTAAATGCCTAAACAAACTAAATAAACAAACTCTTTGTTTTCATGACTGAATAAACAAACTGACCTTAAAGGACAACACACTTTCAAATTGTTTTACCTTGTTTGTGTGTGGCGGACCCTGCCACCTTTCTAGCATCAAACAGTGTTCTGGGACCTTATTTTCCTCTGAGATCAGCTCTGTTTTTTCAGTTATGGAGGAAATAAATATTCCCGGGTTTGTATTATTACTTCCATGATATTGTAAATATTAAAAAATTCAGAGTTTGAATTTCTTTGACAGAACTACATAGTGTCCCTTTAAGAGACTTAAAAGAATACTTGTCTTTGACGGTGCTTGATTTGCGAAGTGTTCTTATCATACTTTTGTAATAAAAGTATTGTGTTATCATTTTATCCTGTATTTAAAGAAGACAGTTTTCAGTAAAAGAAGAACATTACTCTACTGAACTAAACTGTATGCCTGGATTCAACAGCGTAAGTGGGCATTTTTAAGAAAAAGACAGCACCACACTAACGTACAGCATTAACACACTCCCAACAGTTCGGTATCATGGCTTGCTCAACCAAGGAGCGACTTGTTACCTGAACAGTGTGCTGCAGGTGCTGTTCATGACCGGAGACTTCAGAGAAGCTGTGGAAAGGTTCGTTTTAAACCTGTCATATACCGCATTTCAAATTTTTACCACAAGCCTTTGAATCTCTCCTGACCGCCGTGTCTTTATTCAGGCACTGCTGTGAAAATCCTGCCACTGAGTGCATTGATCGTCATCTCAAAGCCTTGTTCGATGATTTAAAAGGACAGACAGCATACACCTATAACATCACAAGGAAGCTGGGCATCGACAGAGGTACAGTATGTGTCAGCACACAGAACAACACAGCCTTTGGATAGACTAGCTGTGGATCAAACCTGCTTTAAATCAGCTTACATCAAGGCTACTTGGAGTAATATCTTAAAAATAATATCAGGATCTTTATCCTGTGCATTCACCCTACGAATAGAGATAGGTAAATCAAAAGACAATGAAATAATTTAACCACTTTTGTTGAAGAAATTTATTTCCACTGTCCCCCTCCTCAGTGTATGAACAGCAAGATGCTGCTGAGTACTATGAGAAGATTCTAAGTCTGACGAGTCCTGATGCTTCCCAGGTAAAGACAGAATCAGTATCAGAAGAAAATTATTGAAAGATTCTTGTTAACGAGTGTCTGTATTTGTGCGCTTTCAGATCTTCCACGGATGGTTGACGGACAGGACCACATGTTCTTCATGTGGCAAAGAGACGGACACTGATGGGGCGTTTTGGCATCTTCCTCTGGCGTTGGTGGATTCATACAGTGAACACTACAGCGTGGTGAGGGTCTGACAACCTGCAAACTTTGTGGCATTTGTTCTGTTCCGAGGAGATATCTAATCAACAAAAAATGCCATGTGCACACCAGCATTTTGTGATAAAAGGATGTGATTAGGATGATGGTATTTAGTACAAGGTCTGAAGTGATCAAGAAATATAAACTGAAAGTTGTTTGGATTTAAATAACTCAATAGATGCTTTCTAATAGGACTGAACAATACAAAAAATGATCACTATCATTTTGACAGATATGATTTGCAAAATGATTCACGACTAGTGATAATGATCATATTTGCATCACAAACTTCATTTTCACTGACAAAACATTTTAAACTCTGAAAATGTGTTTGCGTCTGTACCTTCTCTCACATCTTACAGTGATAAAGCTGATTTACTTGCATGATTCTTCTTATTCTTGTATTCACGTAGTTGAATACATTTACTGTAATTCTCTATGGAGAAAAGTGCCGGCAAAATAAATCTAATTTATTCAATAACTGCAGTCTGGCCCTTCCTGTCAAAGACTTTCTGATATTTTTATGACTATTTATTAGGGCCGGGACTCGAATTAATTTTTTTAATCTAATTAATTAGAGGCTTTGTAATTAATTAATCGCATATAAATATTTGACCTGAGAACAGTGAGAAGTAATTTTTTTCACATGGATTTTTAGTATACCATTGAATAATGACTGAATACATAAGCTTAAGCAACAAAATATTGTTTATTTTTGCTCAACCAAGTCCAACAGACCAGTGCAATTTTTGCCATTAAGTGTAGCGGAAGTGGGTGTGGCTCCTTGGAGTCGGGCTAACGTCCACGCTAGCTGCTATATGTTTTGCATTGAGGTGATACTTGAGGCTCGATGTGCTGCGGTGATATGCGAATTCCTTGTTGCATAGCTTGCACACAACCATGCTCTTATCGACGCTTCATCCGTTCGTTTTTTAAAACAAAATTTCCACGGGGCCAACCAAAGCGGTCTCATCAGCTTCTTCGTTCATGTTCACTGTGGTTTGTTGTTGTTTGAAGTCATGAACGCTACTTGGTGCTCCAGTATAATCGGTCCACCTGAAACGCATCCAGTGAGAAAGATTCCGCTGTGAAAAAATAAGTGCGATTAAAATGCGTTAACGCGTTTTAACGCGTTGTAATTAATTAATCCTAATCAACGCGTTAAGGTCCCGGCCCTACTATTTATATATTTTTAATAATCCTATATACAGTTGAAACCAGAAGTTTACATACGCTATATAAAAAGACATATGATTTTTTTTTCTCACTGTCTGACATGAAATCAGGCAATCATGTTTCCTGTTTTAGGTCCGTTAGGATTACCAAAATTATTTCTATTTGCTAAATGCCAGAATAATGAGAAAGAGAATTTTTTAGACATTTTTTTATTACTTTCTTGAAAGTCAGAAGTTTACATACATTTCATCAGTATTTGGTACCTTTGCCTTTAAACTGTATGACTTGGGTCAAACGTTTTGGATATCCTTCCGCAAGCTCCTCACAATAGTTGGCAGGAATTTTGGCCCATTCCTCCTGACAGAACTGGTGTCGCTGAGCCAAGTTTGAAGCCCGCCTCGCTCGCACATGCCTTTTCAGCTCTGCCCATACATTTTCAATAGGATTGAGATCAGGGCTTTGTGATGGCCATTGCAAAACATTGACTTTGTTATCCTTAAGCCACTTTGTAACCAGTTTGGCAGTATGCTTCGGGTCATTGTCCATTTGGAAGACCCATTTGTGTCCAAGCTTTAACTTCCTGGCTGATGTCTTGAGATGTTGCTTCAGTATTTCCACATAATGTTCTTTCCTCATGATGCCATCTATTTTGTGAAGTGTACCAGCCCCTCCTGCAGCAAAACACCCACACAACATGATGCTGCCACCCCCGTACTTCACAGTTGGGATGGTGTTCTCAGGCATGCAAGCTTCCCCCTTTTCCCTCCAAATGTAACGATGGTCATGATGGCCAAACAGTTCGATTTTAGTTTCGTCAGACCACAGGACATGTCTCCAAAAATTAAGGTCTTTGTCCCTGTGTGCATTTGCAAACTGTAATCTGGCTTTTTTATGTTTCTTTTGGAGTAATGGCTTCTTCCTGGTAGAGTGGCCTTTCAGCCCATGTCGGTACAGGACTCGTTCACTGTGGATAATGACACACTCTTACCAGCTTCAGCCAGCATCTTCACAAGGTCTTTTGCTTTTGTTCTTGGGTTGATATGCACATTTCGGACCAAAGCACGTTCATCTCTGGGACACAGAACCCGTCTCCTTCCTGAGCGGTATAATAGCTGGACATTCCCATAGTGTGTATACTTGCGTATAATTGTTTGAACAGATGAATGTGGCACCTTCAGGCATCTGGAAATTGCACCCAAGGATGAACCAGACTTGTGCACGTCCACAGTTCTCTTCCTGAAATCTTGGCTGATTTCTTTTGACTTTCCCATGATGTTACACAAAGAAGCAGTGTGTTTCAGGTGTGCCTTAGAGACACACCTGTGGATGTATTTCTAATTAACTCAAATGTTGTCAATAAACATAAATCAGAAGCTTCCAAAGACATGCCATCATCATCTGGCCTTTCCCAAATTGTTTAAAGGCATAGTAATCTTAGTGTATGTAAACTTCTGACTTTGAAGAAAGTAAAAAAAAATTGTCTAAAAAAATCCTTCTCTCATTATTCTGGCATTTAGCAAATAGAAATCATTTTGGTAATCCTAATGGACCTAAAACAGGAAAAGTGAAATCTGATTTCATGTCAGACAGTCAGAAAAAAATCATATGTGTCTTTTTATATAGTGTATTTAAACTTCTGGTTTCAACTGTATATTGCTTAATTGTTGGTCGACTGCCCTTGTTTGTTTGTTTTCTAGGTGGATGGCATTCAGGAGCATTTTAGAGCCTCAGATTTCAGCGGGGAAAACCAGATAAACTGTGAGCAGTGCGACGCCAAATCCGATGCTACGATTGTGAGTAAAGAGAAAACCTGAACTGATCTGTCTAGATTATCTCTGATGTTGAATTACAGCTTCAATTGTATTATGAGTGCATGATAACCACATGACAATACATGTTGAGGATCTGTGCTTTTCATGCAGCAATGTGTGGTGAAGCATCACCCAGAGGTTTTGATGCTGCTGTTGAAGAGGTTTGACTTTGACTACCGTTACATGACATATGTCAAGATCAACCAGACTGTGGATGTTCCCCGCACCCTACAGATACCAGAGGTACATAGAATATACACTTTCTTATCAAAAGACATTTCTTTTTAAAATTCCTGATCCTAATTTTTCCCACTGTGATCAGAATCAGACGTATGAACTGTACGCGGTTGTGGACCACAGCGGAGATCTTAGAAGTGGACACTACAGTGCAACTATCTGGGATGATGAGAACTGGTTTATCTTCAATGACAGCAGGGTCAAGTTGGTAAGACTGAACACTTTAACTACAAAGTTGTTGAAAGTGACAGTACCTCTTTGTTACATTTCCGTATCACACTGGGAAAAACTGATTTTATCATGTTTTCTTTCAACAGGCCGATTACCAGCCATTCCAGGTGGATAACTTTGAGAGGTAAGTTTTTGTATTTTGCATTTTTGTAAAAAATCCTTTTTTAACCCCACCATACAGTTGTGATTATTTCTTAGTTTACGTAAGTGTCCCGTTGAGCACATCCCTTCACTTTATTATGCAGCATAATCATTTTGAAGGACTGCATTTCACCACAACTGCAGATTGTTAATGTCTTTTTAGGTGATTTACTTTTTGCAACCACAGGGCAAGTTTTTCCTCACTCGAATCGCGGGTCTAAGGACAGATGTTGTTTAATGTACAGATTGTAAAGCCCATTGAGGCAATGTGATTGCGAATTTGGAATAAGAATAAAATTGATTTCATGACACACACACACACACACATTACCGTTCCCCAGAAAACAAAAAAAACTAAAAGGACAGGGGTCGCAGGTTGGTGAACTAACAAAGCACTGCACAAATCACAAAAAGGGTCGAAGCAAACTGGTCCCTTGGTGTCTAAAAGGTGGCTGTGGGAAATAAAACCCACAGCCACCCACTGATTCTTTAAAGAATGATAGACAAACAAAAGGATTGGACCAAAAAACCAAAGGTGAAGAGGGAGTCACTGAACAGGGGGGAAGTAAATGTATAAAAACTGGCTAAAAGAAAGAAAGAAATCCCAGACAGAAACCACAGAGAGCCAACTGATGGTGCTGACTCCCTGAAGACACACAACCATCTGAGCAGGCGACCTGCAGCCCTCTTACATAGTGTCTCCAATCAGACTGATTGCAGCCAGCTGAGGGAGAACATCACAGGATCTGGAGCATTCCCTGTTCACACAGGGACCTTGGGGAATCTCTGATCCGTCCGTAACACACTCACGTATGGGAATATGTCAGAGCGAGGGGGCTGCCTTGTAATCAGGCCGACCCAAACCCATACTGCACAAGAAACGATAAAATGAATACACACACAGTAGATGCATTTATCCAAATATGTACAGATTAATTCATAGCATTTCTACTGTAGACGTGTGCGCGCCAAAGCACCTTTAGTAACGTGGACATGCACACACATGTACACTTCACATCTATGAATTCAGGGCAGGATTAAATGTATGGATTATGCTCATTAATTTGTGTATTTTAGCTCGACTATTTATATTTTAGTATTCATACGCAATTGATTAGTCACAACGTTGTATGTGTATACATATATATAGAAATTGAAAGGTATTTGATCTAATATTTTTTTCAAATATCAAAATCCAAAAACTTTAATGCTAATATAAGTAATGCTTGTGGTGTGTGCATTTAGCTTACCTACATTTGCATCTAGTCCGTAACAGAAAAGCCCCTACATTAAACACAAGCCCAACATTTGGCTTTATTTGAAACTCTGTGTTCTCTTTGCTCTTCCCTCACCAGATCCCGCAGTGCTTATCTCCTTTTCTACAGGAAACTACAGAATGGTAAGACAGCAAACATTTGCATTATTCTCACCGATGCGTTGAGTGAATTAGGGCCTCAGTTAGGTTGTTACTGTGCATGGAGTCACTGATTATTATACCTCCTGCTCCAGCTACTCAAACCCCCAGTCCGGTGTCTGCTCCTGGAGGCCACCAGCCTGCTACTGGTGACGTCTATGACCGGTGTCAAGATCTTGGGAAGAAGAGAGGGATAGAGGAGGGGGAGGACATCAGCAGATATGAAGAACCAGAGAGAGTTAGGTCTAGAGGAGTTGAGCTACAGCCTGACCCTCGCAATTATGTAAATTATCAGGACACCATACCACATATTCATCAGGTGTGTAATGAGGAAAGGAATGAAAAGAATCATCTTCAAGATACTCAGGCTGAGGAACACAGAGATGAGGTTGAAATACTAACAGGTGATGAGGATGGAATTGGAGGGAATGCAGAGGCTGAAAACCAGGCTGAAGAGATGGATCCCTTATGTAGAGTAACTCAACGTGAGGAGTGTCGACGATCAGGACAGTGGAAAAGAGAGCGCACCAGATGTTAGCGAGGATTTCAAACTGGAAATGAGTGACATGCTTGCAAAAGATGCACATCTTAGAAAAGGAGTTGAGATGGGTGATGAAGAGAGGGGAGTAATGGATGTAAAGACAGGAGAGGATAAACAGTCAGAGAAGGAGGAAAAATCCTTGATGAAATATCCTGAGGACAATGCTGGAGAGAACATAGGTGAAAATCTGAAGGGTACACAGGAAGTTGGACAAGATTATGACCTCAAACCTGTCAGTGAGGACGAACAGAGAGATGAGAGAAGAGTGGGAGTAGATGACAAGGAAGGAAAAACTGAGGCTGATGAAAGCGGGATCGCATCAGAGGTAGGAAGGCTAAGTCATGACTTGTGCTCTCGTGAGATTCAAGACTATGGGAGAGACGGCAGCAGTAAACGGAGCATGCCGAAAGATGAGCATCAGCAGAGAGGGGAGAGGATGGATGTGAAGGAAGTCGAGCAACAAAAGAGAGGCGATGATAATCATGCACAGAGGACAGACACAACAGTGACAGAACGTTATCCTTGTGAAGGTGTCCAGGCTCAGGACAGTGACATTGTGAGACGAGGTGATGTTAGTGTGCATCCTGAGCAGAGAATCAGTATTACACCTACAATCCAGAAAGATGTTGAGTTAGACAAGAAAGGAAAAACAGAAGTGAATGAAAGAGAGATGGGATCAGGGCCAAGAAAGCCCCTAAAAATACCTAACCTCTGCCCATCTAATGAGAATCAGGAGTACAGAAGAGACGACAACAATAAACAGATAATGCCAGATGGTGATCAGAGGTGTGAAGAGGGAGGCAGTAGCAGGCATAAGGGTCAGAGGGATGTGAAGGGAGTCACGGAGCACAAGAGGGGAGACAGTGAACAGCCACACTTTGGTCAGGATGATCTTAGAAGCAGATGCTATACTGCAATTATCTGGGATGATGAGAACTGGTTTATCTTCAATGATAGCAGTGTCACGTTGGTAAGACTGAACACTTTGACTCCAAAGTTGTTGAAAGTGACAGTACCTCTTATTACACTGGGAAAAAACAGATTTTATCATGTTGTGTTTGTTTGTTTTTTCAACAGGCTGATTACCAGCCATTCCAGGAGGCTAACTTTGAAAAGTAATTTTTTTTTTTTAAATCCTTTTTTTTTTAACCCCACCATACAGTTGTGATTATTTCTTAGTTTACGTAAGTGTCCCGTTGAGCATATCCCTTCACTTTATTATGCAGCATAATCATTTTGAAGGACTGCATTTCACCACAACTGCAGATTGTTAATGTCTTTTTAGGTGATTTACTTTTTGCAACCACAGGGCAAGTTTTTCCTCACTCGAATCACAGGTCTAAGGACAGAGGATGTCGTTCACTGTACAGATTGTAAAGCCCATTGAGGCAATGTGATTGCGAATTTGGAATAAGAATAAAATTGATTTCATGACACACACACACACACATTACCGTTCCCCAGAAAACAAAAAAAAATAAACTAGAGGGCAGGGGTTACAGGTTGGTGAACTAACAAAGCACTGCACAAATCACAAAAAGGGTTGAAGCAAACTGGTCTCTTGGTGTCTAAAAGGTGGCTGTGGGAAATAAAACCCCCACAGCCACCCACTGATTCTTTAAAGAATGATAGACAAACAAAAGGGTTGGACCAAAAAACCAAAGGTGAAGAGGGAGTCACTGAACAGGGGGGAAGTAAATGTATAAAAACTGGCTAAAAGAAAGAAAGAAATAAATCCCAGACAGAAACCACAGAAAGACTGATGGTGTTGACTCCCTGAAGACACACAACCATCTGAGCAGGGGAACTGCAGCCCTCTTACATAGTGTCTCCAATCAGACTGATTGCAGCCAGCTGAGGGAGAACATCACAGGATCTGGAGCATTCCCTGTTCACACAGGGACCTTGGGGAATCTCTGATCCGTCCGTAACACACTCACGTATGGGAATGTGTCAGAGTGAGGGGGCTGCCTTGTAATCAGGCCGACCCAAACCCATACTGCACAAGAAACGATAAAATGAATACACACACAGTAGATGCATTTATTCAAATATGTACGGATTAATTCATAGCATTTCTACTGTAGACGTGTGCGCGCCAAAGCACCTTTAGTAACGTGGACATGCACACACATGTACACTTCACATCTATGAATTCAGTGCAGGATTAAATGTATGGATTATGCTCATTAATTTGTGTATTTTAGCTCGACTATTTATATTTTAGTAATCATACGCAATTGATTAGTCACAACGTTGTATGTGTATACATATATATAGAAATTGAAAGGTATTTGATCTAATATTTTTTTCAAATGTCAATATTCAAATATTTTTAATGCTAATATAAGTAATTCTTGTGGTGTGTGCATTTAGCTTACATCAGTTGCATCTAGTCTGTAACAGAAAAGCCCCTACATTAAACACAAGCCCAACATTTGGCTTTATTTGAAACTCTACGTTCTCTTTGCTCTTCTCTCACCAGATCCCGCAGTGCTTATCTCCTTTTCTACAGGAAACTACAGAATGGTAAGACGGCAAACATTTGCATTATTCTCACCGATGTGTTGAGTGAATTAGGGCCTCAGTTAGGTTGTTACTGTGCATGGAGTCGCTAATTATTATACCTCCTGCTCCAGCTACTCAACCCCCCAGGCTGGTGTCTGCTCCTGGAGGCTACCTGCCTGCTACGGGTCACGTCTATGACCGGTGTCAAGATCTTGGGAAGAAGAGAGGGAGCAAGGAGTGTGAGGCCATCAACGGATATGATGAACCAGAGCGAGTTAGGTCTAGAGGAGTTGAGCTACAGCCTGACCCTCGCGATTATGGAAAAGATCAGGACACCAGAGATGAGGCTGAAATACTAACAGGTGAGGAGGATGGAATTGGAGGGAATGCAGAGGCTGAAAACCAGGCTGAAGAGATGGATCCCTCATGTGGAGTAACTCAACGTGAGGAGAGTGTCGACGATCAGGGCAGTGGAAAAGAGAGCGCACCAGATGTTAGCGACGATTTCAAACCGGAAATGAGTGACATGCTTGCAAAAGATGCACATCTTAGAAAAGGAGTTGAGATGGGTGATGAAGAGAGGGGAGTAATGGATGTAAAGCCAGGAGAGGATAAACAGTCAGGGGAGGAGGAAAAATCATTGAAGAAATATCCTGAGGACAATGCTGGAGAGAACATAGGTGAAAATCTGAGGGGTACACAGGAAGTTGGACAAGATTATGACCTCAAACCTGTCAGTGAGGACGAACAGAGAGATGAGAGAAGAGTGGGAGTAGATGACAAGGAAGGAAAAACTGAGGCTGATGAAAGCGGGATCGCATCAGAGGTAGGAAGGCTAAGTCATGACTTGTGCTCTCGTGAGATTCAAGACTATGGGAGAGACGGCAGCAGTAAACGGAGCATGCCGAAAGATGAGCATCAGCAGAGAGGGGAGAGGATGGATGTGAAGGAAGTCGAGCAACAAAAGAGAGGCGATGATAATCATGCACAGAGGACAGACACATCAGTGACAGAACGTTATCCTTGTGAAGGTGTCCAGGCTCAGGACAGTGACATTGTGAGACGAGGTGATGTTAGTGTGCATCCTGAGCAGAGAATAAGTATTACACCTACAATCCAGAAAGATGTTGAGTTAGACGAGAAAGGAAAAACTGGAGTGAATGACAGAGAGATGGGATCAGGGCCAACAAAGCCCCTGAAACTATCTGACCTCTGCCCATCTAATAAGGATCAGGAGTACAGAAGAGACGACAACAATAAACAGATAATGCCAGAGGGTGATCAGAGGTGTAAAAAGGGAGGCAGCAGGCATAAGGGACAGAGGGATGTGAAGGGAGTCACGGAGCACAAGAGGGGAGACAGTGAACAGCCACACTTTGGTCAGGATGATCTTAGAAGCAGATGCTATACTGCAATTATCTGGGATGATGAGAACTGGTTTAACTTCAATGACAGCAGGGTCACGTTGGTAAGACTGAACACTTTGACTCCAAAGTTGTTGAAACTGACAGTACCTCTTTGTTACACTGGATAAAACTGATTGTATCATGTTGTGTTTGTTTTTTCTTTCAACAGGCTGATTACCAGCCATTCCAGGAGGCTAACTTTGAAAAGTAATTTTTTTTTTTTAAATCCTTTTTTTTTTAACCCCACCATACAGTTGTGATTATTTCTTAGTTTACGTAAGTGTCCCGTTGAGCACATCCCTTCACTTTATTATGCAGCATAATCATTTTGAAGGACTGCATTTCACCACAACTGCAGATTGTTAATGTCTTTTTAGGTGATTTACTTTTTGCAACCACAGGGCAAGTTTTTCACACTCACGTATGGGAATGTGCCAGAGCGAGGGGGCTGCCTTGTAATCAGGCCGACCCAAACCCATACTGCACAAGAAACGATAAAATGAATACATACACAGTAGATGCATTGCACTGAAGGTCATGTGACAAATTAAAGCATTGTTATTGGTTCCTTATGGTCTCTCCACTCTTTTTAAGTATTGCATCATTCAAAGGGATGCATTGTGGAGATGTGACAGGCCAAAAATGGGTTTGTTGCCTGAGGGCAACACGGTTAACCTGACTCTCACCAGATGAATTTCTTTCCGCCTAGCTCCACTCATCCATCTGGGATCACTCCATTGGAGATGTGTTTCAGAAGGCTGGGCCTTATCAAAAATACTTGCATATGATTGGATAAACCACTTGTCTGTCACCTTTATTGACGTGCTACTTCAACCACTCACATCGAAACCAACCTGTGACGTTGATGAGAGCGACGCAGGGAAAACCTAACCTGACAGGTTAGTTCTCTGATGTTCTTTTAACGAAAAAATATTGGGTAGATTGGACAACACGGATGAAATAGCAGCATCGATGTTGACGCTTGCTTCCTCGATGCGAGCCGCCATTGTTGTCTGAATCAAAACAGTCGCTTCTCCGCTACGTCACATCTATGAAACTCCCGCCTGGCAGTCCTGATTGGCTCTACCTGAAAATCTGGTGCAGAAATACCTCTCAATGGGAGCGATCCCGGATGTATGTGAGTGAAGCCAGGCGGAACGAAATGCATCTGGCGAGAGAAAGGTTACAACACGGTACCATAGAGGGTTAATAGAGTTTTAACATGAGTATTTCAATGAGGAGAGACGAATAAATGAAGCAAACAATGTTAATTATGACATGGTATGAGACGATTAGTCTTGACAGAAAAACTTTGGCTCCTAGATTCAACAGGGAGATTTAAGATATTGAGGGATGTCTGTCCTGAGCAGCAGTAGGAAAAAAATCCCCCCACAGAGTCCAGAAACTGGTGGTGATGGTGGCTGATGATTCTGCTGAGTCTGATGACAGAATAGACTCCAGGAATGATGAGCTGAGGGATCTGCGAGGACTGGGCAGTGAGGGTGTGCACAGCAGCTATATGAGGAAAACTAGGTCAGAGAAGGGAGTATATTTAAAGGGGGTAGCAGCAGGATGATAGGCTACGTTGTAGGTGTCAGAAGAGCTGAAAGCTGAATTGATAGCAATTACAACTAGAGATTAGTGATGAGCATGTGAAAGGGGAATGTATGACAGAATGAATGAGAACTAAGCTAAAGCATGCAAAGAGTAGTCTTCCTGTCTGAACTTTCGCTAGAGCTACATATCAAAGTGAGATGAATAACAGTTGACTGAAACACAATGAACACCATGCTTAAGGACTGTTTTACAGCATGCTGTAAACACATTACAGATTATTTCTGTTCCCTACCAACCCAGATGGCTGAGACATGATGTCATTTACACCTGTTGGAGTCTTTATAATAACATCTTTTCATAGTCTTACACTTTATTTAGTGTTCCAGCAAATTGTAACTTTCTAAAGTTGCAACATTTACTTTTAAATTTAAAAACATCATATGTTTAATTAATGACACGATTCAAAGGGTTAATAAAAAATAATTTGTCTTTTGCGATCAAACACCATACTTTTTTATTTCTGAAATTAGGTACTATAGGGGATATCAGAAGGGGAGGGACTTTGTATATTATATGTTTTAGTAGAAGAGCTGAATACCTTTTCCAATACTGAATATAATATGCAGTTCTGTACATCTCCTATTATCTACAGATTTAGCCATACAAACTCTTACATGCATCCAGACGAGCATGTGCCAAAACATCCGTGGTAATATACCTTTTAACAAATACACATATACTTTACATCTATGCATTTGCAATGTCTGCAGAAAAACACCCAAAAGTAGCCCTTTTTTCACACACATGTGCACATGAACACAATAAAGCCCTTGCATTAAACACAAGCCCAACATTTGGCTATATTTGAGACTTGTTTTTCATTTTTCTCTCGAGATCCAGGAGTAATTATCTACTTTTTTACAAGAAAATTAATGGTAAGATGGCAGACATTTTGATTATGCTCACTTGTGTGTAGTAAGAATGACCAGATCAAATGAGTTGGTACTTTGCCTGAATTTTTTATACCTACTTTTTAGTGCGTGCTGCGAATTGCGGGGAGGTGTCTGGAGGTTTCCTGCCTGCAAACAGTGATCACTGTCAAGATGCTATAAAGATGACAGAAAGAGAGGAGGTTTGGGGGGCTGCAGAAGTGGGTAATGATACTGTGATGACTGCTTCCATCAACAGAAATTAAGAAACAGGAATCAGGGGTATAGGTAGGTTTGGTTTTGACACATGAGTGTTAGTCCTGCAGACTTTTGAGCTGGCGCTGACTCACAAAGGCTGTATATTGTATATGTTAATAATTTACCAGTTAAAAACCTTTCTATGTGAACTCACTCCTTCTTTCAGTAGATATGCGGTGTGTTACTGCCCAGGCTTGTGAGAAGACCTTGTCCTTAACCAGCCTGGAGATAGCCAAGGTAGAGACTATTTTATTTTATTTATTTTTTATTTGTTTGTTTGTTTGTTTGTTTGTTTGTTTGTTTGTTTGTGACCAGCACCAGGTGATTTTCATTTGCCTGCATTTGCATACGTATGACTTCAGCCTAAACATAGACTTAAGATCTATTTGCTATATTGATCAAAAGGGAAAATGAATTAGGCTTAATAAAGGTCTCTGATCATAAATGTCTGTGGAGTATTCACAACATAACTACTGTAAAACTAGAACTGGTAATAATAATAATAATAATAATAATAATAATAATAATAATAATAATAATAATAATGTAAGTATAGTTATAGTCACACTTGCTATGATTATTTAATTGACTAATTATTACCTTTTTTTTGTTTGCATCTAAACTTTTACGTTATTTCTTATAAGTCTATCTAATGTAATTTTGCAAATAAATACAATCTTGTAACTCATAATTATAGCAAATAATTTGCATCTCAAACACGAACGGAACAACATTAACAACATTACTTTCATTCAACATGGAGTCATTTTTTGCCAAATAAGTGTTAATGAGCGCTGTAGCGCTATTGGCTTTCCCTTACAAATGGGAAAATTGCCTCTTCGTTTAGCAACAATCCTTAAGCAAACTTAAATCAAATCCTCTACAAAAGAACACTTTATGACATGGGCCTGAATCTTCACTGTGCCTATAAAACTACACCGCCCCCCAGTGAACGATGGCTTAAACCAAATTACCTCTGAACCCTGTAGGATTTCAGAGGATCTGGTGGCAGAAGTGGAATGTAGCTACTATTCATAGTTACCTTAGAATCTTCCACGGATGCCACTAAAACCCTACACACTGATTCTCTAAGTAAAAATAGTAATGCTACTGTGTGAAAATGCTCTGTGACAAGTAAAATTTCTGCAATTAAAATCTTACTTCAGTAAAAGTAGGAAAAAATAAAGAATAATTAATATAATATGACTGGATTACAATTAGTAGATGCATTAATGTGTTCATTACTGTCCTGTTGAAACTTTTAAAGACAAAGCTAATTATAATGACTTCGTATACCGTTAGTAAATTGTGTCACTATAGGTTAAGTACTAATTAATCTTTTTTTTTTTTTTACCAATTACATAAATCTGCGAAGTAATGAATGAGTAAGTAAGTAATTTATCGCCAAGACTTTGTCCTACCAAAAAAACAAAAAACAAAACCCAAACCCTCATTTATTCAGGTTTGATAATAAAAACCTCCTGTCTTTTACAGAGCTCTGCTGAGAAAATGATCACTAAACACAAGGTGGAACTCATCGACTATCTGGCGGCAGATCATACCCGTATTCTGCAGCATGCACATGCCCAAGAGATCATCACACACAGACAATATCAGAATATTAAGTCTGCCTCATCACCAGAGAATATTGTCATTACGCTGATTGACTTGATTATAAATAGTGGACCAAAATCCTGCACTGCTTTTCTTAAAGTTCTCAAACTGCCTGATGTTCTGAAAACTTATCCACAGCTCGAAGAAATCATAGATCAAATGCAGCTCAGCAATAGTGGAAGCAATGCATAAGCTGTGAAAGACAGTTGGGGGTGCCCCGGTGGCTCAGTTAGTAGAGCAGGCGCCACATGGCCAGAGGCTGTGTCCCTGCTGCAGTGACACTACTCAACATATTAAATACACTTTTTAAAATGCACATGGAAGGATCACACCCAGCAGTGTTTTCATTTGAAGGGCTATAACAAACAGTAGTGCTGTCTGGCATAATTTGGCAAATATGGAAAAACAAAAGTCCTGGCTACGCTGGAAAGCACCGCTGGGGAGAGGAACGTCTGGAATACCCTGCTCAGTCTGCTCCAACTGCGACCCACCCAACCCTGGATAAGCGGAGGAAAATAGACGGATGGATAGATGGATGTTGCCTCTAAAGATGTTTGAAAAATCTGTTGTAAAAAAATAGAGACAAGTCCTCAAAATCAAGTCAAGTCCTTGATTAACACACTAAAGCCTGCGCTGAAGTCATAACAGGGCATCAAACACAGGAATAAAATGTCATTTGTTTTCTAATAAAAACTGTAGGCTACTGTATATCCGAGTGCAACAGAAATGATCATTGTAACTCCCGTTCAGTCAATTATGACACAAGGTGTTCTTCATGGCACAGGCATTTATTTCTCAGGCAAACAGCCAAGGGAATGTCGAGAAATGTCCACAAATGTCGTAAGAACTAAATAAAAACAAACGTAAACAAACAATTAAATTCTCGTAACACAGAGCGAGTTACAAAGCACAATATAAACGATAATAATATATAAACATACCTCATTGGCCTTCTTAACTAAACGGAGTTAAGGACACTTTATTCTTCTTCTTTCATCTTCTTTTATACCGGAATTATCTGACCGCTGCTCACCTCAAGCATGGTGCAGGTGTGTGTGTCAATACAAAATAACGTGACACCGCTGATACCGGCGAACATTGGTTTCGCTTTGTAAACAATACACAGAATATATTCATAGTTCACAAAATATATTCCCTTATTCAACTTAAATTATTCGTGTTTTAATTACAAATTATTTATCATTAATTTAAATGAACTTAAATAGTATAACTGACTCTGCTGGCAGCTACAATCATAATATGTTAAATTACATCCTTTTTAAAATCACATCAAGTAATTCAAAACTACTTCAGCAATAAGCCACAAATCTTTTATAGATATGTATTGTGTATACTTCCTATGTATGTGAGCCTGAAAGAGTAAATATGCCTTTTCTCAAGGCCATGTTCTCAAATATGTCACAATTTGTCTTATTCCAAGCCAAAACCCTTACATCAGTGGACGAACCACAACAGAGAAGAAGCTTTTTGTGAGCTTGCGATTTATTTAACACCTACGTCTCTGAAGAGATATTTGCACAATATGCCGTCTGTTAACAATCCCACGTTTTCCGACACACCTTGAATGCAGCATTTCATCAGCTGGCAAGTGAAAGAGAAAGTATACAGCGGGTTGTATTTTACATGAGAGAGACACACAATTCGTGTAAATCGACAACACGAAGAGAAGAATTTAATTCCCAACAATCTGCGGGGATGTCTGCAAAACATCAATTTCACAACTAAAGGTAACGAGGCTCGTAACTGTCTGCATTTCGTCTCCAAAAACGTTTGCGATTCATTTATTGTCAACAATTGATCGTAAATTTAAATTCCTTTGCAGCTGGGAAAGGTGTAGAAATAGGACTGATAAGATCGTCTACAAGGAAACAAAATGGACTACTTGGACAAAGGTCGACAGATTCTCTTCAGTTCTTTCTCCTCTCAACCTCCAGGTGAGAAATATGTTCTGTTCGGCTGGTGTTACGTCAGAATATGGCTGAACACACACTAAAATAAATAAATAAATAAATAAATAAATAAATAAATAAATAAATAAATATCTTTTCTAGCATCAAGCAGTGTCCAAGGACCTTATTTTCCTCTGAGAACAGCTCATTTAGTCACTTCATTAATATTGTAAATATTAAAAATCTCAGTTTAAATTTCTTCTCCAGAACCACATAGTTCCCCTTTGAGACTTGAAAGCATGCTTAATGTGCTTTGTATACTGTTCTTACTGTGCTTATCCTACTTTTGTATTAAAGTATTGTGTTATCATTTTATCCTGTATTTAAAGAAGACAGTTTTCAGTAAAAGAAGAACATTACTCTACTGAACTAAACTGTATGCCTGGAGTCCACAGTGTAAGTGGGCATTTTTAAGAAAAAGACAGCACCACACTAACGTACAGCATTAACACACTCCCAACAGTTCAGTATCATGGCTTGCTCAACCAAGGAGCGACTTGTTACCTGAACAGTGTGCTGCAGGTGCTGTTCATGACCGGAGACTTCAGAGAAGCTGTGGAAAGGTTCGTTTTAAACCTGTCATATACTGCATTTCAAATTTTTACCACAAGCCTTTGAATCTCTCCTGACCGCCGTGTCTTTATTCAGGCACTGCTGTGAAAATCCTGCCACTGAGTGCATTGATCGTCATCTCAAAGCCTTGTTCGATGATTTAAAAGGACAGACAGCATACACCGATAACATCACAAGGAAGCTGGGCATCGACAGAGGTACAGCATGTGTCAGCACACAGAACAACACAGCCTTTGGATAGACTAGCTGTGGGTCAAACCTGCTTTAAATCAGCTTACATTAAGAAATACACGTTTATTTCCACTGCCCCCCTCCTCAGTGTATGAACAGCAAGATGCTGCTGAGTACTATGAGAAGATTTTAAGTCTGACGAGTCCTGATGCTTCCCAGGTAAAGACAGTGTCAGTATCAGAGTAAATCTGTAAATTAAATTTAAAATTCTTGTTAACGAGTGTCTGTATTTGTGCGCTTTCAGATCTTCCATGGATGGTTGACGGACAGGACCACATGTTCTTCATGTGGCACAGAGACGGACACTGATGGGGCGTTTTGGCATCTTCCTCTGGCGTTGGTGGATTCATACAGTGAACACTACAGCGTGGTAAGGGTCTGACAACCTGCAAACTTTGTGGCATTTGTTCTGTTCCGAGGAGATATCTAGTAGACTAAAAGGTCCGAAGTGATCAAGAAATATAAACTGAAAGTTGTTGTAAAAGTTTGGATTTAAATAACTCAATAGATGCTTTCTAATAGGACTGAACAAAACAAAAAATCTGATTTGATATGATTTTAAAAAATATTCACAACTAGTGATAATGACCATATTTGCAGCAAACTTAAATTTTCACTGACAAAACATTTTAAACTCTGAAAATGCCTTTACGTCTGTACCTTCTCTCACATCTTAGAGCGATAAAGCTGATTTACTCGCATGATTCTTCTTATTCTTAGTATTATTCTTAGTTGAATGCATTTACTGTAATTCTCTATGGAGAAAAGTGCCAGCAAAATAAATATAATTTATTCAACAACTGCAGTCTGGCCCTTCCAAAGCCTTTCTTATCTGATATTTTTATGACTATTTATATTCTTTTTAATAATCCTGTATATATTGCTTAATTGTTGGTTGACTGCCCTTGTTTGTTTTTTTAGGTGGATGGCATTAAGGAGCATTTTAGAGCCTCAGATTTCAGCGGGGAAAACCAGATGTACTGTGAGCAGTGCGACGCCAAATCCGATGCTACGATTGTGAGTAAAGAGAAAACCTGAACTGATCCGTCTAAATGAACTCTGATATTGAATAATTGTATCGTAAGTGCATGATAACCACATGACAATAAATGATGAGGATCTGCGCTTTTCATGCAGCAATGTGTGGTGAAGCATCACCCAGAGGTTTTGATGCTGCTGTTGAAGAGGTTTGACTTTGACTACCGTTACATGACATATGTCAAGATCAACCAGACTGTGGATGTTCCCCGCACCCTACAGATACCAGAGGTACATAGAATATACACTTTCTTATTAGAAGACATTTCTTTTTATTCATCATTATTCCTGGTCCTAATTTTCCCCCACTGTGATCAGAATCAGACATATGAACTGTACGCGGTTGTGGACCACAGCGGAGATCTTAGAAGTGGACACTACAGTGCAACTATCTGGGATGATGAGAACTGGTTTATCTTCGATGACAAATGGGTCAAGTTGGTAAGACTGAACACTTTGACTCCAAAGTTGTTGAAAGTGACAGTACCTCTTTGTTACACTGGGAAAAACTGATTTTATCATGTTTTCTTTCAACAGGCTAATTACCAGCCATTCCAGGTGGATAACTTTGAGAGGTAAGTTTTTGTATTTTGCATTTTTGTAAAAAATCCTTTTTTAACCCCACCATACAGTTGTGATTATTTCTTAGTTTACATAAGTGTCCCGTTGAGCACATCCCTTCACTTTATTATACAGCATAATCATTTTGAAGGACTGCATTTCACCACAACTGCAGATTGTTAATCTCTTTTTAGGTGATTTACTTTTTGCAACCACAGGGCAAGTTTTTCCTCACTCGAATCGCGGGTCTAAGGACAGAGGATGTCGTTCACTGTACAGATTGTAAAGCCCATTGAGGCAATGTGATTGCGAATTTGGGATAAAAATAAAATTGATTTCATGATACACACACATCCATTTGTTACCGTTCCCCAGAAAACAAAAACAAAAAAACTAAAGGGCAGGGGTTACAGGTTGGTGAACTAACAAAGCACTGCACAAATCACAAAAAGGGTCAAAGCAAACTGGTCCTTTGGTGTCTAAAAGGTGGCTGTGGGAAATAAAACCCCCACAGCCACCCACTGATTCTTTAAAAAATGATAGTCAAACAAAAGGATTGGACCAAAAAACCAAAAGTGAAGAGGGAGTCACTGAACAGGGGGGGGAGTAAATGTATAGAAACTGGCTGAAAGAACGAAAGAAATCCCAAACAGAAACCACAGAGAGCCAACTGATGGTGTTGACTCCCTGAAGACACACAACCATCTGAGCAGGGGAACTGCAGCCCTCTTACATAGTGTCTCCAATCAGGCTGATTGCAGCCAGCTGAGGGAGAACATCACAGGTGCACCCAATAACTTCTGATTACCTGTGGCCTGGATCTGGAGCATTCTTTGTTCAGATCTCGATCCGTCCGTAACACACTTACGTATGGGAATGTGCCAGGGCGAGGGGGCTGCCTTGTAATCAGGCCGACCCATTTGATCTAATATTTTTTTCAAATGTCAAAATTCAAATATTTTTAATGCTAATATAAGTAATGCTTGTGGTGTGTGTATTTAGCTTACATCAGTTGCATCTAGTCCGTAACAGAAAAGCCCCTACATTAAACACAAGCCCAACATTTGGCTTTATTTGAAACTCTACGTTCTCTTTGATTGTTATTATGCTCATTAAGTTGTGTATTTTAGCTTGACTATTTATATTTTAGTATTCATACACAATTGATTAGTCAGAAGGTTGTATATCTCTCTCTCTCTATATATATATATATATATATATATATATATATATATATATATATATATATATATATATATATATATATCTCTATATATATATATATATATATCTCTATATATATATATATATATATATATATATATATACTATATATATCTCTATATATATATCTCTCTATATATATATATATATATATATATATATATATATATATATATATATATATATCTCTATATATATATATCTCTATATATATATATATATATATATCTCTATATATATATATATCTCTATATATATATATATATATATATATCTCTATATATATCTCTCTATATATATCTCTATATATATATATATATATATATATATATATATATATATATATATATATATATATATATATATATATATATATATATATATATATATCTCTATATATCTCTATATATATATATATATATATATATATATAGATAGATAGATAGATAGATAGATAGATAGATAGATAGATAGATAGATAGATAGATAGATAGATAGATAGATAGATAGAGAGAGAGAGAGAGAGAGAGAGAGAGAGAGAGAGAGAGAGAGAGAGAGAGAGAGAGAGAGATATATATATATATTGAAATTGAAAAGTATTTGATCTGAAATTCTTTTAAAATATATAAATATTCAAATAATTTTAATGCTAATATAAGTAATGCTTGTGGTGTGTGCATTTAGCTTACCTACATTTGCATATAGTCCACAAAAGAAAAACACCCTTCATTAAACACAAGCTCAACATTTGGCTTTATTTGAAACTCTACGTTCTCTTTGCTCTTCTCTCACCAGATCCTGCAGTGCTTATCTCCTTTTCTACAGGAAAAAGAACGGTAAGACGGCAAACATTTGCATTATTCTCACCGATGTATTGAGTGAATTAGGGCCTCAGTTAGGTTGTTACTGTGCATGGAGTCGCTGATTATTATCCCTCCTGCTCCAGCTACTCAACCCCCCAGTCCGGTGTCTGCTCCTGGAGGCCACCTGCCTGCTACCAGTGACGTCTATGACCGGTGTCAAGATCTTGGGAAGAAGAGAGGGAGAGAGGAGGGGGAGGACATCACCGGATATGATGAACCAGAGCGAGTTAGGTCTAGAGGAGTTGAGCTACAGCCTGACCCTCGCGATTATGGAAAAGATCAGGACACCAGAGATGAGGCTGAAATACTAACAGGTGAGGAGGATGGAATTGGAGGGAATGCAGAGGCTGAAAACCAGGCTGAAGAGATGGATCCCTTATGTAGAGTAACTCAACGTGAGGAGTGTCGACGATCAGGACAGTGGAAAAGAGAGCGCACCAGATGTTAGCGACGATTTCAAACCAAAAATAAGTGACAGGCTTGCAAAAGATGCACATCTTAGAAAAGAAGTTGAGATGGGTGATAAAGAGAGGGGAGTAATGGATGTAAAGACAGGAGAGGATAAACAGACAGAGAAGGAGGAAAAATCCTTGATGAAATATCCAGAGGACAATGCTGGAGAGAACATAGGTGAAAATCTGAGGGGTACACAGGAAGTTGGACAAGATTATGACCTCAAACCTGTCAGTGAGGACGAACAGAGAGATGAGAGAGGAATGGGAGTAGATGACAAGGAAGGAAAAACTGAGGCTGATGAAAAAGGGATCGCATCAGAGGTAGGAAGGCTAAGTCATGACTTGTGTTCTCGTGAGATTCAAGACTATGGGAGAGACGGCAGCAGTAAACGGAGCATGCCGAAAGATGAGCATCAGCAGAGAGGGGAGAGGATGGATGTGCAGGAAGTCGAGCAACAAAAGAGAGGCGATGATAATCATGCACAGAGGACAGACACATCAGTGACAGAACGTTATCCTAGTGAAGGTGTCCAGGCTCAGGACAGTGACAGTGTGAGACGAAGTGATGCTAGTGTGCATCCTGAGCAGAAAATCAGTATTACACCTACAATCCAGAAAGATGTTGAGTTAGACGAGAAAGGAAAAACTGGAGTGAATGAAAGAGAGATGGGATCAGGGCCAAGAAAGCCCCTAAAAATATCTAACCTCTGCCCATCTAATGAGAATCAGGACTACAGAAGAGATGACAACAATAAACAGAAAATGCCAAAGGGTGATCAGAGGTGTGAAGAGGGAGGCAGTAACAGGCATAAGGAACAGAGGGATGTGAAGGGAGTCATGGAGAAAAAGAGGGGAGACAGTGAACGTCGACACTTTGGTCAGGATGTAGAGGATCAGAGCACTGTAGGATTACATGATAGTAAAATGATGTCAGAGCAGAAAATCAGTGGTACATATACAAGCTGTAAAGATGTCAGTGCAGAGACAGAAAGCAAACACATTCAAAACAAATCAGACCCCTCTCTTAGACGAGCAGGATCTTCAGGAAGCAGAAAACCAACAGAGTATCAGGGAGCTGACCGTGGTGAACAGATGAGACGGAGTAATTCTCAACCAAAACCAACACTTGAATATCCTGAATCTATCAGGAAAGAAAGGCCTAGCTCAAAAAATATCAAAAGAAAGATACCCGACATAGAAAGCCACAGTGAAAAGGTAGCAGGAACCTCAGCAGAGGACAATTTGCCCAAGAAATTTGACAAGTTAAATCTGAATGAGCCATCTCCTACAAAGCCAGAGAAACGAGCAAGTGAAAGTGCTATTAAAAATGCACCAGAGGAGGAGTCAAAAGCCCCCAAAAAGCGAAGACTCTCTGACACAAAGGATCAAGCCGAAAAAAAAAGAGGAAAAAGTCCATTTTCTTGTCTTCCTTTCCCACGGAAGAAACAGAAAGAGAAGGGGGAAAAAAAGAAGAGAAATACAGGGTGTTTCCCTTTTATAAGGCAGGAAAATGTGGATTCTGATTAAGACAAAATACACACTTTGTCAAGGACGAGAAAAATGCTTATTTTTGACTACAGGTCATCATGGTGATCATGAGATTGTGATTTTAATTGTACTACTTGCAAGAGATCAGTACTGTGATACTGTGTAGCTTCCCTTTAATCACCTCTGCTGATTTTTGCCACCGTAAAATGTCATCACTTCCTGTTTTCCTTGGGATCAGTTCTGTGTGCAGAGCGGCAAATGATACGGGATTAATGAGAGAGAGGGCTGTTTGAAATTAAAGCACTGATTTCACGAAGCAGTCTGTAATAAACTAACCCCAATATAATGGCGAGGCAGGAAAAGCAGTTCATTTGAAATCACGTCCACAGACTGAATGATCGTATTATTGTTGTATTGTCTCACTGTCTTCGTATTTAAGGTTTACAATAATGAAGAGATGCTGATGTATTACATTGTTGAAGGAGAACATTTAATGTGATTTTAGACAAGAGACTGTGTGGAAATACATTTTATATTGATATTTTATTTCTTACTTTTATTGTAATGTTATGATGTATTACTGCTTGATTAGGATTTCTGGACACTGGCTGACAAGATTTTATGTTGATCACTTTGAACCAAACTATTGTGTTGTCATGTACCTTTGTGTCATCCGGACAACTAGCGGTCCAGACTCGGACTGGGACGGGTCATCCCTTTTATTTTTTCACGTGTATCATAGAATTTTTTCTGTCATGTCACAACAATGTGAATAAATCCAATAACTCTGTCTGATTAAAGGAAATGAATGCAAATGTTAATCATTCACGTATTATACATAAAAGTAATGCATTTCAAATTGGTTGTTCTGTCTCTAATTGATAAACACTGACTCAACATGATATGCAATAGATTTAGATAGAAGATTTACTGTAATTAAAATATATCAGAAGCCTTAACGGCAAACTGTTATGTCGTTAAACAGTCAGAGAAGTTAAGTTTACAGTCAAGTCGGCTTTGTTTACATTGCCCCAAATATTTACAAGGGGAAAAAAAATATGCTTTAACTTCAGGAGGGACAACAGGAGAGAGATCACTTTCAGGTTTGGGCACACAAATGTAATCAGCTGCATTGGACTATATATTAATGTGTCATTTTATGGATAATTGAATATTACATGTCCATCTCTTTCATAATCACACAAAAAGCTGTTCCATTTTGTGTTCAGACTCTTGCATTGACAGTCATCCTCCCTCTCATTTTCATTTTCACATGATCAGTCTGATGTTTTTTACTCTTGCTCAACTGGTTAAACTTCACCTATGATCTGACGACACTTTGTACCAGGAAATGTTTTTATATCTCAAACATCTGGCTCTAACTCAGACACCCTTGAGTCAGAGAGAGAATATCTGAGCGGAGGAAGCCTCCACCCTGTGGTAAACAAAGCAACCATGGAAACAAATCTCATTGTGTGTGTTGTGTAACTGTAAAATAGCACTGAGCTTTAATCTTCTCTTTCAGTTTCTCACACATTTAGGATTTCACATGACACCTGAATCTCATTTAACTGTAGACTATTTTCAGGGTGCTGCAGCTATAAACTGATACACATCTGTTCTGCAAAAAAAGTTGTCAAGCCTTTGAAACATTGTGTTTGTAAGATAATCAGGCTATAATGGTTTGACAGATAAACAAATAATGAAAATTTAAATGTGTTTCACATAGAGTCAGTCAATCATTTCGAAATAGTATATAGTACAAGTTATGTGTGTGTACTTCCCCGTTAGCTGTGTAAGGCGTCTGTCGTTCATCCCACTATTCCCGATAGACCATGAACGCATCATTCCAGCAGTTGAGGCGACAAGGGAAAGGGAAAGTATACAGACGGTTTGATTTGACAGGAGGCGTAAAAACGCTTGCGATTCATATATTGTCAACAATTGATCGTAAATTTAAATTCCTTTACAGCTGGGAAAGGTGTAGAAATAGGACTGATAAGATCGTCTATAAGGAAACAAAATGGATTACTGCTGGGACAAAGGCCTACAGACTTTCTCCAATATTTTCTCCTCTCCGCCTCCAGGTGAGAAATATGTTCTGTTCGGCTGGTGTTACAGCAAATTCCGTGACACATCACATTTGGAGAGACCCCCATAACCCTAAACACTAAAAACCCTATTCAGGTCACAGTTATGGCTGAACACCTACTCATATAGGTTTTTTAAAATAAAAATAGATGGAAATAATGTATATTTAACCGTATGCCAATAGGTAAGCAGTGCCATAGTTTAATTGCAGCACCTGATAAAGAATGCAGTCAGGCTTCTGATTGGCTGAGAGGTACAACATGTTTGATAGTTGAAAGTGCACTGTGTAGTTTTTTGTTTTGTTTTGTTTTTTTTGTTTTTTTGTTGTTGTTTTTTAGGGAGAAACTTTAATCAGAATACAAAGAGCTTCACTGATTTTTTTTTAATGCCTAAACAAACTAAATAAACAAACTCTTTGTTTTCATGACTGTATAAACAAACTGACCTTAAAGGACAACACACTTTCAAATTGTTTTACCTTGTTTGTGTGGGGCGGACCCTGCCACCTGTCTAGCATCAAACAGTGTTCTGGGACCTTATTTTCCTCTGAGATCAGCTCGTTTATTCAGTTATGGAGAAAATAAATACTCCTGGGTTTGTATTATTACTTCATTGATATTGTAAATATTAAAATTCAGAGTTTGAATTTCTTTGACAGAACTACATAGTGCCCCTTTAAGAGAATTAGAAGCATACTTGTCTTTGACAGTGCTTGATTTGCGAAGTGTTCTTACTGTGCTTATCAAACTTTTGTAATAAAAGTATTGTGTTATCATTTTATCCTGTATTTAAAGAAGACAGTTTTCAGTAAAAGAACAACAATACTATATTGAACTAAACTGTGTGCCTGGATTCGACAGCATAAGTGGGCATTTTTAAGAAAAAGACAGCACCACACTAACGTACAGCATTAACACACTCCCAACAGTTCGGTATCATGGCTTGCTCAACCAAGGAGCGACCTGTTACCTGAACAGTGTGCTGCAGGTGCTGTTCATGACCGGAGACTTCAGAGAAGCTGTGGAAAGGTTCGTTTTAAACCTGTCATATACTGCATTTCAATTTTACCACGAGCCTTTGACTCTCTCCTGACCGCCGTGTCTTTATTCAGGCACTGCTGTGAAAATCCTGCCACTGAGTGCATTGATCGTCATCTCAAAGCCTTGTTCGATGATTTAAAAGGACAGACAGCATACACCGATAACATCACAAGGAAGCTGGGCATCGACAGAGGTACAGTATGTGTCAGCACACAGAACAACACAGCCTTTGGATAGACTAGCTGTGGATCAAACCTGCTTTAAATCAGCTTACATCAAGGCTACTTGGAGTAATATCTTAAAAATAATATCAGGATCTTTATCCTGTGCATTCACCCTACGAATAGAGATAAGTCAAAGAAGCGATCATTTTTACTTCTTTTGTTAAAGAAACACATTTCCACTGCCCCCCTCCTCAGTGTATGAACAGCAAGATGCTGCTGAGTACTATGAGAAGATTTTAAGTCTGACGAGTCCTGATGCTTCCCAGGTAAAGACAGAATCAGTATCGAAGTAAATCTGTAAATTAAATTTAAAATTCTTGTTAACGAGTGTCTGTATTTGTGCGCTTTCAGATCTTCCATGGATGGTTGACGGACAGGACCACATGTTCTTCATGCAGCACAGAGACGGACACTGATGGGGCGTTTTGGCATCTTCCTCTGGCGTTGGTGGATTCATACAGTGAACACTACAGCGTGGTAAGGGTCTGACAACCTGCAAACTTTGTGGCATTTGTTCTGTTCCGAGGAGATATCTTATAGACTAAATATTTCATGTGCACACCAGCATTTTAGGATAAAAGGATGTGATTAGGATGATGGTATTTAGTACAAGGTCTGAAGTGATCAAGAAATATAAACTGAAAGTTGTTGTAAAAAGGGTAATCTAAAGTTTGGATCTAAATAATTCAATAGATGCTTTCTAATAGGACTGAACAATATGGCAGATAAAAAAATCATCACTACAGATATAGTTTGTAAAATGATTCACTCCTCCTTGAACCGTCACCTTATCGTGGTGGAGGGGTTTGAGTACCTGAATGATCCTAGGAGCTATGTTGTCCGGGGCTTAATGCCCCTGGTAGGGTCTCCCAAGGCAAAAAGGTCCTAGGTGACGGGTCAGACTAAGAACGGTTCCAAAGCCCATGATGAATGTTAATACAACGAGGCAGCGTACGTCGCCCGGATTGGCGTTACTGGGGCCACACCCTGGAGCCAGGCCTGGTGGCTGGGTCTGTGCCCACGGGACCCGGCCGGGTACAGCCTGAAGGAGCGACGTGGGCCCGCCCTCCAGTGGACCCACCACCCGCAGGAGGGTTCAGAAGGGGCTGGTGCATTGTGGATTGGGTGGCAGTCGTGGGCGGGGGCCCCGGCGACCCAATCTCCGGACGGTGACTCTGGCCATGGGGACATGGAATGTCACCTCACTGGGGGGGAAAGAGCCTGAACTGGTGCGGGAGGTTGAGCGGTACCGGCTAGAGATAGTCGGGCTCACCTCCACACACAGTCTGGGCTCTGGAACCCAACTCCTTGAGAGAGGCTGGATTCTCTTCTACTCTGGAGTTGCCCGCGGTGAGAGGCGGTGAGCTGATGTGGGCTTGTTTATAGCTCCCCATCTCAGCTGCCATGTGTTGGAGTTTTCCCCGGTGAGTGAGAGGGTCGTTTCCCTGCGCCTTCGGGTCGGGGATAGGTCTCTCACAGTCGTTTCGGCTTACGGGCTGAACGGCAGTGTAGAGTACCCGGCCTTCTTGGAGTCTCTGGGAGGGGCACTGGAAAGTGCTCCAACTGGAGACTCCGTCGTTCTTCTGGGGGACTTCAACGCTCACGTGGGCAGCGACAGTGTTACCTGGAGGGGTGTGATTGGGAGGAACGGCCTCCCCAATCTGAACCCGAGCGGAGTTCTGTTATTGGACTTCTGTGCTAGCCACAGTTTGTCCATAACGAACACCATGTTCGAGCATAAGGGTGTCCACAAGTGCACGTGGCACCAGGACACCCTAGTGTGACCTAGAGTGTCCGAGACATACGGCCGGAGGTCAGATGACATGACTACAAAGTCGATCATTGACCTCCGGCCGTATGTCTTGGACACTCGGGTGAAGAGAGGGGCTGAGCTGTCAACTGATCACCACCTGGTGGTGAGTTGGATTCGCTGGCAGGGGAGGAAGCTGGACAGACTTGGCAGACCCAAACGCGTAGTGAGGGTCTGCTGGGAACGTCTGGCGGAACCCTCTGTCAGGGGGGTCTTCAACTCCCACCTCCGGGAGAGCTTTGACCAGATCCCGAGGGAGGCTGGGGACATAGAGTCCGAGTGGACCATGTTCTCCGCTTCCATTGTTGACGCAGCTGTACGAAGCTGTGGCCGAAAGGTCTCCGGTGCCTGTCGAGGCGGCAATCCCCGAACCCGGTGGTGGACACTGGAAGTAAGGGATGCTGTCAAGCTGAAGAAGTAGTCCTACCGAGCCTGGTTGGCTCGGGGGACTCCTGAGGCAGCTGACGGGTACCGGCAGGCCAAACGTGCGGCAGCGCGGGCAGTTGCGGAAGCAAAAACTCAGGCCTGGGAAAAGTTCGGGGAGGCCATGGAGGAGGACTACCGGCCGGCCTCGAGGAAATTCTGGCAAACCATCCGGCGCCTCAGGAGGGGGAAGCAGTGCTCCACCAACACTGTTTACAGTGGGGGTGGGGAGCTGTTGACCTCAACTGGGGACATTGTCGGGCGGTGGAAGGAATACTTCGAGGATCTCCTCAATCCCACTGACACGCCTTCCGTAGAGGAAGCAGAGGCTGAGGGCTCAGAGGCTGATTCATGCATCACTCAAGCCGAAGTCACTGAGGTAGTCAGGAAGCTCCTCAGTGGCAAGGCACCGGGGATGGATGAGATCCGCCCTGAGTACCTCAAGTCTTTGGATGCTGTGGGGCTGTCTTGGCTGACACGTCTCTGCAGCATCGCGTGGCAGTCGGGGACAGTACCTCTGGATTGGCAGACCGGGGTGGTGGTCCCTCTATTTAAAAAGGGGGACCGGAGGGTGTGTTCTAACTATCGGAGGATCACACTCCTCAGCCTCCCTGGTAAAGTCTATTCCAGGGTACTGGAGAGGAGAATTCGGCCGATAGTCGAACCTCGGATTCAGGAGGAACAATGTGGTTTTCGTCCTGGTCGTGGAACACTGGACCAGCTCTATACCCTCCGCAGGGTGCTCGAGGGTTCATGGAAGTTTGCCCAACCAGTCCACATGTGTTTTGTGGACTTGGAGAAGGCATTCGACTGTGTCCCTCGTGGCATTCTGTGGGAGGTGCTTTGGGAGTATGGGGTTCGGGGCCCTCTGCTAGGGGCTGTACGGTCCCTGTATGACCGGAGCAGGAGCTTGGTTCGCGTTGCCGGCAGTAAGTCAGACCTGTTCCCGGTGCATGTTGGACTCCGGCAGGGCTGCCCTTTGTCACCGGTTCTGTTCATTATTTTTATGGACAGAATTTCTAGGCGCAGCCGGGGGCCGGAGGGGGTCTGGTTCGGGAGCCACAGGATTTCATCTCTGCTTTTCGTGGATGATGCTGTCTTGTTGGCCTCTTCGAGCCAGGACCTCCAGCATGTCCTGGGGCGGTTTGCGGCCGAGTGTGAAGCAACTGGTATGAGAATCAGCACCTCCAAGTCCGAGGCCATGGTTCTCGACCGGAAAAAGGTGGCTTGCTCCCTCTGGGTTGGGGGAGAGTTCCTGCCTCACGTGGAGGAGTTTAAGTATCTTGGGGTCTTGTTCACGAGTGAGGGAAAGATGGAGCGTGAGATTGACAGGCGGATCGGTGCAGCGGCTGCAGTAATTGCGGTCATTGTATCGGTCCGTCGTGGTGAAGAGAGCTGAGCCGAAAGGCGAAGCTCTCGATTTACCGGTCAATCTACGCTCCTACCCTCACCTATGGTCATGAACTTTGGGTCATGACCGAAAGAATAAGATCCCGGATACAAGCGGCCGAAATGAGTTTCCTCCGCAGGGTGCCGGGGCGCTCCCTTAGAGATAGGGTGAGGAGCTCTGCCACCCGGGAGGAGCTCGGAGTAGAGCCGCTGCTCCTCCACATCGAGGGGAGCCAGCTGAGGTGGCTCGGGCATCTTTTCCGGATGCCCCGGGACGCCTTCCTCGGGAGGTGTTCCTGGCATGCCCCACCGGGAGGAGGCCCCGGGGAAGACCCAGGACACTCTGGAGTGACTATGTCACCCAGCTGGCCTGGGAATGCCTCGGGGTCCTCCCGGAAGAGCTGGGGGAAGTGTCCGGGGAGAGGGAAGTCTGGGCGTCCCTGCTCAGGCTGCTACCCCGCGACCCGGCCCCGGATAAGCGGAAGAAAATG
>JBBNBP010000495.1:0-10479 GCA_039737535.1 Lagodon rhomboides
CTTGAAAATGTTAATTTACACAGGGAAACATCTCCTGTGAAGCTTCCATTCTGACGGTTTTACTGCAATCCAAGCATCTCCTCTCCAAGCCTGGGGAGGAGGGGTACAGCAAAGCCAGCAAAGAAAACAGTCAAATTGGGGCAAGGGTGATTAGAGAAAGTAACAGGCTTCCTCTGGAATCCAAAGTCGGCAGGTTCTCCTACAATGGTTAAAAACATATTCTTAATTTTAGTGACCTGCATAAGTTTGATAACTGCTTATTGGATGACAGGAGAATATAATTATTAAGTCATGTTGGGGTGGTTAAAAAAAAAAATATGTCGTTTGGTAATCACCACGTACTTAGCATGGAATTTCCCGACTTGTTAAAGACTTTACTATTGTCGTTTGTATATAAGGCATCATGTGGTAAAACCAATTAGATATGCAATTACCAAAACTAACTGAATAACTAAGTATTTATCTCCCACTGTGTGTGTGTGTGTGTATGTGTGTTTAAATATTTTCAATGAATAAACAATTGACCACAATCAACAAATCTCCATGTTACAATAATGATAACAGAAAATGGCCAGAAACATATAATTGCAGCCAGCTCTTAATGGATCAGCATATTTTATTTATTTTTGTATCATCAGGATTTTTACACCATGAGCCTTAAACTGTCATTTAATGTATGCTTTATCAATTTAACAGCAGCAGCCCAGACAAAGGAAAATGCAGGCAGTGGGGCATATGGCAAATAAATATACTTAATCTAGATCCACTGTGATTTTCTGAATTTATGTTCATACATTTTATTTAGACAACCGTTCAGTGACAATAGTGGAAGAGGACCAGCTGCCACAATGTCTTAACGCCATACAACCATGAATGTCGTATCGTTTAGTATTGTATTAAGGTCATTCTTGGTGGGCTGCTTTAAGGCATTTGTGGGAATGTAGGAACTCAAACCTGCACTAATCATTTATTTTACACTAACAATATACAAAATGACTATGTGGATTGTGAAAGGTGTCGCTTGTGTAGAAACAAAATGTATCATTACCCATCACTTCACATAGTGATGTTACCTTTTCACCTTACATATAACTATTCCTTTGAATATGTGTGTGTGTTGGGTACAGAATAAACATTCCATTCTCAGGACGCTTATCACTTCGACATAGGTACTGAGGTATGTTCAAGCTTGCAGTGACAGATTAATTATAATAAATTATCACCCAACTTTGCAGTTGCTCTAAACTTACAGAACTGTATAGAACTGTTTGGTTTCAGCGCCTGTGGCTTCATTGTTTTTGTTCACTCTCATCAGTTTTTATGCACAAAAGGCAGCTGTTAGCAGCAAAGCTCTGATAAACCCAGCCTACATTACCTACTCAGCATCAAATTAGATGGTCAAAGTTAGCCACATTCAGCAGGTGAATGCAGCCTCGGCCCAACTCCTCCCCCAACAAATTCACTTTCAGCGCCAAGCGATAAGGCACCTGTGTGCCATTGTTTTACCTTTGCTTCCTGCTCTGTCTCTGCTGTGGCTGTCCAGGTGAGGAATCCCTGTTTGCCTTTACCAGAGCAGTTTCTGTGTTTAGCTGGTGCATGAGGGGTTCACCTGCACCATATCACTGCTGTTTTGTCCAATTTTTTACACTGAGTTTGCCTTTACCATTTAGTTTGGATTCTGCAATTGTTTTGCCCTTTAGCCTTTAGTTTTGTGTTTTAAACCAACCGGGTTACCTTACTTTAATTTGTTGTTTGCTACCTTGGTTATTTGATTAGTTGTTGTTCTTTTACCATTCGTTTAGTTATCTTCCTGAGCAGAGTGCCATACTGTTGGGAGGCTAGGCACCCGTGGTGAGGTCCCTTCACTTTCTGAATGTAATAATAATAATAATAATAATAATAATAATAATAATAATAATAATACATAGGTTTTATATAGCGCTTTTCTGGGTACCCAAAGACGCTTTACAAAAAAACCCAAAGCAAAAAAGGATACAAATGGACAATACATACAGTACATACATGCATACAAACACATACAGATACTTAAAAAACAACAAAAAAGAAAGAGAAAGAGAGAGGGTGGAAAATGATTTGTCAGGTGTTGTAAGTGATGTTGAAGAGATGGGTTTTAAGATGACTTTTGAAAGACGGCAGTGAGTCAGAGTTACGGATGGCCAGGGGGATGGAGTTCCAGAGGGTCAGGGCGGCAATGGCAAAGGCTCTGTCCCCTATGGTGCGGTGTTTGGTCCTGGTGATGGGGGTGAGGGTGTTGGCATTAGCGCAGCGTGTTCGGTGGGGGTGAATGGCGCGATATAGGAGATCTGTCAGGTATGAAGGGGCAAGTTTGTTAAGGGCTTTGTAGGTGGTGAGGAGGATCTTGAAATGTATGCGTTGTTTTACGGGAAGCCAGTGAAGTTGACGGAGGATGGGCGTGAGGTGTTCTCTGGAGGGGGTGTGGGTGAGCAGTCGGGCAGCAGAGTTCTGAACATATTGCAGTTTTTGAAGAACAGTGGAGGGGAGACCATACCGGATGCTATTGCAGTAGTCGAGTCTGGAGGTGATGAAGGCATGAATAAGTGTTTCAGCGGCTGAGAAGGAGAGAGTGGGTCGAAGACGTGCTATGTTCCGGAGGTGGAAGAAGGATGTTTTGGTGACACGGTTTATGTGTTTTTTGAAGGAGAGTGTGGGGTCCATATAGATGCCAAGGTTTCTGACCAGGGGGGAGGAAGTGACAGAGTGACCATCGATGCAGAGTGAAAAGTTCCGGGGGAGGGAGGGTGGATTTTGGGCCAAAGATTATAATTTCAGTTTTATTGCTGTTGAGTTTGAGGAAGTTGTGGTCCATCCAGGTTTTTATGTGGTGAGGCAGTTGGTGAGGGTGGAGAGAATAGCTGGAGTGATGGATTTGGTGGTGATGTAGAGTTGAGTGTCGTCAGCATAGCAGTGAAGGTGAAGTCCATGGTGGCGGATGATGTGACCAAGTGGGAGCATGTAGAGGATGAAGAGGATGGGGCCAAGCACTAAACTGACTGTAAATAAACACACAGGTACACCATTACAGACCATTACCATTTGCTGTGAGGATTACTGTGCTGCATTCAAGGTGAGTAGTGGTAGCTCCCCTGGACACTGCCTCTGTGCAGTCTGCCACTCCACATAGCCTCTGCTTAGTTTTCCTTTTTTTGTTGAAGTTGGGCTGAATTTTAAGACAAGTACACTGAATCTTAATATTTCATATTGAGGCCTCTTTAAGAATATTTGTAATAGTCATTTCATTCACCTGACAAATTTTAAGAGTTTTTGTCAATTGCTCATTAACCCTTTCTTTTTCCCCTCAGCAGTTCCAACCAATGTCTGTTTATATTGATTATTTTGATTATTGTTTAAAATAAAACCTTTAATTTACTTTAATACTCACGTCTCTGCCTGTTAGTAACGAGCCTGTGTGTCCTCTTTTGTTTCCCAACCTATCTGCAAGGTTCAAAGATTCCTTGGGGTTGAAAGTCCCCTGGTGGTGTTGTTTGGTTTCCCCCAGAACTTTCCCCCCTTAGTGCCCTCTCCACATTAGGTTTACACAAAACGGCTACAGTACTTGTGTTTAAGGTTAGCCAAAATAAACTACTTAGTTAGGGTCAGATCATTAGATCATTCTTTGGGTTAAAAAAAACGACATACGTGACATATGTGACGTCACTAATATCACAAATGTCAATTATGTACAACTACATATGTATGTAAAATACATCTAAAACAAATCAGTGAGTCTTAGTCACAAAGAGGATGTGCAATCTGGTTTCTGGAGGGAAAGTCTAATTAATAACGGACCCAACCACCTCCTCGGACTTCCTCGTTCATTTACGCTTCTGCACCAGAGCGAAGCTTTGTGAGCTGACACTAGATGGTTCAACAACAGTGTCAAACTTTGAAGCCTCGGGCCAGTGACCAGGCTGCTGTATGTTACAAGTCAGGAGTGAGAACAGGCTGTAAATAGCTACTGTGTTCAGAGCAGCAACTAAGAAAGGTTAGAATATGTCAGTGTTGTGTGTTTTTTTTGTTCTTTTGTTTTTTACAGCTTGTTTCACTGCCTCCAAGTGGCCTTTTTCTGCTTTAAGTAGTTGACAAGCACGTTTGTGGAACAGCATGTATAGTACTACAGTGAATACTATACACTGCAACATAAAATAACTCCTAAAGTGAGTAAAGTGTGGATGACAAGACTGCCTGAGCAATGTGTGATTTAAGGTTCATTTTAAAACACTGCTTTCCAAATATATATGGGATTTATATGTCATCACGTTGCTTTGACTATGACAAAGTGCTGCACTTGTTTTTTCATTTATACAAAAAAATCCAATATGCATCACACTCATTCACATTCAGGCCAGTTACTCTTTGTTATTCTCTCATGAGCTCCTGCATCCTGACGGGAACAGCGTGCCCTAAATAAAACCTCAATAGTTGAGCTTTGCACACAGTTACACACAAAAACCCACAGTGTGAGGTATAACTAAAGTACTGCTGAGGTGGAGCACAATCTTTTTCTTCAGATTCCAATTGCTGGATAACCTCCCAGAAGACTGGATTCACGAAAAGGTTTTATATTCAAACACTTGAGATGGAATTCTTAATGCACAAGCCAGACTCTCTCTTTAGCTTTTTTTATGATAAGTGTCTTCTTTATTCATTATGATAAAGTGTCTCTTTTATTAAGTGTTTCACAGTGTGAGCTAATATGCAGATAGATTGTAAATCATAAATAACAGATTTTGGTTCGAGGAAGGATCCCTAACAGCTGGGAGAATTAGCCGTGTGCATGTGTGTTTTCACTCCCCACAGTGTTTACAGTCAATAGAGACCTCCCTAAATCAGTCTAATGAGATTTTCTCCCATTGGATACTCTCCTGTTTGATTGGAGATGGGGATAATTGTCACAGCCACAGATAAGAGATGACTGGAATACAAATTATCCCTGGAAGAGAGGAGGGAGTGAGAAATGATTGCGATCACTAAAAGAGAGAAAATTACCATCTTAAGCAGAACTGATTGGTGTCCTGCTGAAAGGAAGGCTTCACTTCAATAACCAAATCACATGAACACTCAGAGCCAATGAAATCACAGAACAGTCCTTACAATATATGGAAATCACTCCTCACCAACAAACCCGCAGAAATTATGGTTTCTAAGAGACTTCATGAAATTATAGAGTACAGTTCTTCTTTCACTCTAAGGGCCCTTGACTTGAAAGACTCAGGAAGATTTCCCTGGAAAAAACATTCTGCCTTCCAGGCATGTGATGTGCACTCTGGCTGTGATTCCCAGTTGGCGGTGGGAGGTTATACTCAGGTACACTATGGGGAAAACTATTCACATTCACACATAGACTGCAAGGGTACTCAGTCAGCTGCAACACATGCCCCCAGGATACCACACATTTTCATCTGAATGTTTTTCAGTCTTTTTAAATCCCTACCCAGTCCCATGATGATACAGCACACAGCATTTCAGATGTTTACTGTTAGTGATGTGACTTTTTTATGTCACACCAAATCACTGTTGTTCTATTAAAGAATATCACTTAAAGCTGCATACCTGGAGTTAAATATGACTATATGTTTTGAAAGATCAAATGTGTCATCAGAGAGCCTTTTCATACTGAAACAGGTCAAAGACACGAGAGGAGGGCATATTTTTCCAGTGACAAAAAGATCATTTTGTTTTTGCTTTGGGTATTTTGTGATCTTTTTTTTTTTTTTTAATGTAATGAGTAAGCTGACGGATATGAATACCTCAAAATGACATCAATGGGTGTTTAATAAAAGACTTTAAAAAGACAAATTATTAAGTGAAGGCATGGGATTGTGTCAGGTAGGATTGGATGTTTTCGTGATGCAGCACAAAAGTGGGAGACATGACAAACAATAGCAAAATGAGACAAGTAAAGCAAGTCAAACAAACACCAATCATACAGACAGAAACAAATAGCATTTTGGCAAGTAGTATGTTGGGGTGTTGAAGAGCAGTGAGTGAGTGCCAAAATTTAGCTGGAATACTTTATAATTTACACCACATCGCTAGATATATTTGGACATCCTTGTTCATATAATTTTGTGTCTATTAGACAACTCAAAATGAGCTAATGAGGTCAAAATAGGTTGTAGTGACGGAGACAAAGACTTCCCTCAGTGGTCAATGTCATCTCTCAATCTATCAATCTTTTTCTTGGCCCATCCCCATTGTCGGACACTTTTTTTCTGTGCCATCTGACTCAGGTGTCCTCTGCCTCTTCCTGGTCCCTTCCTTTTCTTTGGACACTTTTCTTTTCCTGCCCTCTCTTTTTTCAGAGCCAGACTCAGAGATCTTCGTCTTCTTTTGTGGTGGACACTCATGAACACTGGTCTTTCTTCTTCACTCCTGGGAGTGTCATAGACTCTGTACTCTGTGTTGCTGTTATTTTCTATAAATGAGAAAGATGGATTGAACCATCAACTTGTTGTGTGCATGTAGTAAAATATTTTCACTAATTCTATCTATTGAGTCTCAGTAGAGGGCCAGATAACATATACTTCATCAGAAAGTAGATTTTGGAGTTTAATTCCTCATACTGACACAATTTCTAGAATCCTACAGTGTTTCAAAAACTCTACAGCAGAGGTCTTCAACGTTTTTCAGGCCAAGGACCCCCAAAATGATGGAGAGACAGGGCAGGGACCCCCTATATAGTGGGCCTACTATATATATTGTATAAATTTAGGTTTTATATTAAACTGGGCCTAGTGCCATGTATAAACGTACATTGTTATTGTGTATTCAATACTAAGCTGTTCAAATAATACAAAAGTTCATATATGTTTTTATTTTGAACATGTGCAAGTACAGTGAGTAGGGTCGCCGTGCCACTGCCATTTATAAACATACCTTGTCAACCAATGTCAGTTTCAACATTGTCTGTTAATTGCATGATAATCAAGCATACATGCTACTCAAATTGAAGATTTTATCTTAAACATAAATGTCGAAACAAAAATGAGTGATGGCCTAATAGTACCACTGCCATGCATAAACATACCTGTTATCTTGCACACAGTACTGACCTATTAAAATAATGGGCAGATTCATGTTTATTATCATTATTATTATTATTATTTTATTAATTCAATGCCATCTGTCTCCTTGAAGGTAAATCCAAACTTCAGATACTTTTCTGTCTATTTTTGTGTTTTCTCTCGTTCGCGCCTACCCTTATCAGCTGCTGCATCAGCAGCAGGTGCCGCTTCGATACTTACATTTTCACCGGTGGTTTCTGAGGTGGTGCTTCTCTCTTGTGCTTGTGGAGTTTTTTGGTCAAGTTACAAAATGATCCATTTTCTTTCATAAAAATGTCCATACACTTGGCATAATAATATGCTGGCCTCAGTGGCTGGCTGTTGTGGATAGGAGCTGCAGTCTCATGCTGTTAGTGAACCGGTGCCCAGCTTTAGAGAGCTCCTGTGTGTTGCTGAATGTGTGCATTTCTGACTGAAATATAACATCTTCTGCCTCCATTTATCCAGTCGCTAAAATATGTTGGCTTTATGTTTAAGTGTATTTAAAGACATTTCAATCTATGAAAAAAAAAAAAAAAAAAAACTGGGAGAAAAAAATATTTAAAAAAAATGTAAAAACTTACATTACAACAACTTACAACAACAGTGTATTCGAAATGTATTGGCCCAAACCCATCCGTGGTCCTGAATTTCAGCTGTCTAAAAGTGGCTCTGCTGAGCTCTACTGAGAGCAGCTGTTTCTGTGCCTGCACCTTTAAATGCTAATGAGCTCCGTCTGTCATCACCTGCCCTGCCTGCTACACATCCCTCTCAGGGAGACGATGCTGTTCACGCTAGCGGTAGCATGCGCTAATGTTTGGATGTATCGCTATGGCTCACCAAGATGCTGTCATTCAACCATACCAGTTTGACCCAGAATCGGACCCAGAAGGAGAGGCTCCTGAAGAAATACGGACATTACATGAGAGACTCCCCAACACAGCCACCCGGCTCCCATCCCCCACTGACCTGCAACAGGTAACATCTAAAAACAGCTAGCCAAAGCTGTGTTTGTCTCCAACACAGTCTCCAAACTCTTGGACACTGTTCGCATGGTCTCTGTCTCCAGTCTGCACATGTTTCCAGACTTTTTCTGTGACAACCAAGCTCCCTCGTAATATTATCAACATTAAACTAGCTTCAAACGCCATTGCATAGCGGACCGAAGCGGAGCTAACTCGGTAGCCAGTTTCAAGCTGGCTTCACCATACTCGTCGGCAGCTGTAAAATTCTTTTTACGATGGTCAGTGTCGAGGCAAAGCCAGCTTTGTACTGACCCTCGTTACTGAAGCAGTCTGATGTGATGTTAGCACACACAAACAGACTTACAGGAACCGTAGCCGGCACGCTGTCGTTAAAAATGAAACGCAACCACTGTCTCTTGTGTTCTTCTGTAGCTGGGACAGAATATAGGTACTTATGTTGATTTTTACAACCAGTAATTTGCGTGTCTAGCTCTGAGCGACGACATTGCAAAACAGTGCTGTCTTACCGCTGGACACACCGAATGACAAGAGCTGAATCTGAACAGCCTGTAGGAGCGCCGTTTCACCAGTGGGTGGGCTGCAGAGACTATGCAGGACTCGTTTGCTTTCCTCATTCTGGGAGTTGGTAGGCTCAGAGACCAGAGAAAAGGTGTTTTTCATAATATGGGACCTTTAAGAATGCTGCAGTGTTTCAGTAATTCTAGTGTTTCGAGAATTCTACATTCTTTCAATAATTCTACAGTGTTTCAGGAATTCTACACTGTAAATTCAAACTAGTTCAGTTTACTTAAAAAAAGTCGGGAAACATTTTTTAAAGTAAACTTCCAAGCCAAATTGAAGTTAAACTAATAAACAACTAAAAGTTAGGTGAACAGATTTTGTTTAAGTAAGTTTACTCAGATTTCAAGAAATATTATTGAATGACTGCAAGTAAGTTTACTCTTTAACCTTCAATTATCTTACTAAAGACAAGCTACTGTATGGTTACTTGGCTAAAGTGAGGCAATCAGTTTCCCAACTTTTTTCAAGTAAACTGAATATCTTAGAATAAGTGGCCACAATTAGCTTCAACTTTCAGTGGGTGAGCAGTCATAAAGTACAACCTTGAACTTTGACAAGAGTTTATTCACAAACCCATGTGTGTAAACAGATGCATATGTGTACAACCTGTGCAGTGCTCTAGCCAGTACAGTACATCAGGATGAAAGTCCGATCACAGTAATAAAAATCCAAGAAATAACCGTCTCTCAATGTAACTGAAAACAGTGAGGTAGATAAAACATACAAATAGTTTGTTTTTTTCCGTACGTATACAAAAATAAATAAAAAATGTTAGACTAGAATTTTCAATTCAATAGTACTGGGTTACTTCAGTTGATACCTTAAAAAAAAAAAGAGAGAGAGTACTGAGTACCAATGAATACCATCAAAACATATTTACAAAAAACAGCAAAAAAACTTCAGTTATACGTAGTGCCTCACAACATTGGAGTGGCAATGTTATTCTTCAATTTAAAGTCAGCAGGTAGCACAATCACATTCCACTTCACTCGGCGTGAACAATCTAATTCAGAAGCAGGTTCTTCATAGTTTTGGTTTCAGAGACTTGGCTCCTAATGAAACAAACACCCTCTGAATAAATTCAAAAGTGTTCTGCATGGCCTTTGGATAGTCCAATTTCAGAGCATACATCAAACCAAATAAGACACATACAGCTTCTGGCAGACCTGGCAGACCATCGATGACAACCCGTCCCCCCAGAATGATGGCTTTTTCATCTTCCAAATGTAAGGAGTTTGGAGTCAGGCCTGGTTCGTCTTCCGGGATTACAGAGAGCACTGCAACTGCAAACTGGCTGATATCTGCATCTACATCATCAGCCTATGAAAAGAAAAAGGAAAAAAATCTCTTATATATCCTTCATGCACCACGTCACCAATCTTGGCACACTATTGTAACTTAAATATTGATTGGAGTGACCATGAATGTGCTTTGGCCTCCAACTTTTATTAGCACAACACCCTTTAATCACAGGTAAAGCAGTGTTACTGAAATAAGTTGGCTCATAACATGGCTCATCTACATGCATGCTAACAGCTTAGAACCCACACACGGCATTAACTAAGTCAGGGTTTCCCAATCCCAGTCCTCGAGGACCACTGCCCTGCATGTTTTAGATGTGTCCCTCCTCCACCACACCTGATTCAAATGAGTGGCTCGTTATCAGGCCACTGCACAGCTTGATGACGAGCTGATCATTTGAATCAGGTGTGGTGGAGGAGGGACACATCTAAAACATGCAGGGCAGTGGTCCTCGAGGACTGGGATTGGGAATAGTGGAGCGGCTAAGTGCTTATTTTTGGCAGAATCGTTCAGTTTATGATACAAGCGTGAAAATTGGCATGAGC
>JBBNBP010000498.1:0-42474 GCA_039737535.1 Lagodon rhomboides
TTACTGAGTTTCACAGAAAAAATGTCTCTGGAAAGAAAAAGGGAAATGTTTTGTTTGATTTTGTTTTCCATGTGTGAAACAGATTGACAGAAAAATATCCTCTTTTTTCTGGTCATCCACTTTCTGTCTGATTGACATAGTTTTCTGTTTATTTGAGAACTGGTGGGAAAAAAGGTTTTGCCAGGATAATCTAAATTCCTTCTCTGAAAACATCAGAAACATTTTTCTCTTGGGAAAATTAATGTGTAAAACCAGGTTAAGAAAAAGAAGTTCTGCGAAGGAAAACTTTTTTATTCCGAGCAGAAAAAAAGAGATTTTTTTTTTTTCAAATGTAGATTTTTTGGGGGAAAAAAGGGATTTTTTTTTTCTGAATAAAAAATCCACACATGAAAAAAAATCTCTTTCAGCAGAATATTTTCTTTTCATGTGTGTTTTTTCTCTTTCAGTTCTGAACTCATAAACAAAAAGGTGAGAAAGCAATTTAAATCAGACAAAATGTACATTTATTGTAGGATTATTCTCTAGGATTTAAAAAAAAAAAACATTCCTGAATAAAAGAAAATCTCAGTTCAACACATGAAAAAAGTATCTGCTGAAAGAATTTTTTTCTTCACTCTGGACACTGAGATTTTTTTTTTCCCCAGTAGTTTTAATTTTAAAAAAAAGAATTCTCCTGAAAGAGATTTTTTTCACTCAGTTTCACTGAAAAAAAATTTTCTGAAAAAAAAATCAAACGTTTTCACAGATTATCCTGGAAAACCTTTTTTCCCCATCAGTTCTAAAGTCATAAACTAAAGAGGGAAAACTATCTAAATCAGACAGAAAATGAATCACTTCTGTAGGGTTTTAAAAATTAGAGAAATGTTTTTTTCTGAATAAAAACAGTTCCACACATAAAAAAAAAAAAACAGCTGAAAGAAATTTTTCTTCACTGAGTTTCACAGAAAAAATGGAAAGAAAAAGAAAAATGTTTTCACAGATGAAAAAAAAAATTATCTTGGGAAAAACAAAATTCATGTGTAAAACCAAGTAAATCTTTTCCTTTTTCTTGTTTTAATGACTAAATTAAGTGCATTTTTCTATCCACAGTACAAATTTAGACATAAAAATGTTTCTGGAAAAAAAATACAAACGTTTTCACAGATTGGAAAAAAAGATTCTCCTGGCAGAACTTTTTTCCCCCCCAACAGTTCTTAGGTCATAAACAAAGGAGAGAAAACAATGAGATTTTCATGAGTAAACCAAGTGAATTTTTTTAAAAAAGGATGATCTTTTTAAGTTACTTAATTTAATATTTTTTTCCATCTGTGGAAAAAACGTGACAAAATTATGTTTTGTTTTCATACGTAAAACTAAGTGAAAAAAAAAAAAAACATTTCAAGAGAAAAAAAAAATATGTGGAACAATTTATTTTCCATGAGAATGTTTTCTCTTCATGGTAGAACCCAGTGAAATTTGTTTTGTTTTTTGTTTTTTTCAGAAAAAAAATGTCTGTGTTGTAAGACTCATTTTACAAAAAAAGTTTTTCTCCCCCCTTTCTTTTAAACTCAATTTCACACATGAAGAAAAAAAATGTCTTGAAAAATATTTTGGGTTAATTTTTTAAAATTCAATAAATAACTAAAAATAATAATATAATAGGAAATATTATGAGACTATGAATGATCCGACTCCTCTCAGCTCGGAGTCAGTACAAACGGCTGTCCGAACAGAGACAGCGGTTCTTCTTCAGCGCAGCGATGTGATAGGTTTACAATAAAGACATCACTGATGTCATCGCTTACGTCACAAATGGACGAGCCTGTGTCCAGTAATAAAACGTAACTGAAAAGACCGCATCCTAAAATCCTTATTTATTTATGCGTCACCACCAGAAAACTTCCAGAAACTGCGATGGACATGAAAACACTGATTCTAATGTACATGACAATATTAATAAAATACACAGGTATTAGATTTATGACGCAATAGCAAGTGATGGCATCAACACACCTCACCTGACAGTCGGGCTCAGGGAGAAAAATGGGAGAGAAACTTTGGCTCATAACAGATCAAAACAAGTAAAAAGTTCTGTTGTACTTAGTGTGTGTGGCTATCCTGTTTTATTCTACTGGAGCACAAAAAACTGATGATTTCCTTCTGTTGGAAAACCTTTTATTATTCTGTATTTTTACAAGAGGATGAACTTTTCAACATCAACATTTTTTTTTTCTCAGCTATACAACTCATGGGGTAAACAGGCCTATATTTAAAAAATACTTTTTCCAGCAGGGGAGACAAAGTAGATATATAGGTTTAAAAAGAGGTCACACTGTAAAATCATTTGATAAAAACAAAATAAAACTGGACTGTTTTTATCACACAGTCACTTCAGCACAGTAATTTATCTGCAAAACTAAAATGTAATACTGAGATGAGAATAATTACCTATACTAATTATATATATATATATATGTATATATATATAACTCCTTTAAAAACAGAGTTAAAGCGATTTCAATAGCAAGAAACTTATAGAAGACAATATGATGGAATCATAACTCAACAGTCAAGCCAAACACAAGGAAGCTTCGTCATCGAAGTAAAAACAAAAAGGCAGAACAGAAAATGTAAAAACACAAAAAATCAACATGAGTATTTAACAGGAATAAAAGTATTCAAACCAGCAACATCACAGAAAAATGGAAATAATAAAATGGAATAAAATCAATCAAGAGGAAGGCAACATTACATCAGAGGAATTTAGAACAGATAAACAGACTAAAGCAAAGTGAAATGATTAAAAAGACGACAAATCAGTTAAAAAACAGTGACATCACATAAAAGCAAGTCGATAAAATATGTGCATCAGCTTTTCCTTTCCTCTTTCACACTAAACATTCAGGACTTCCTCCTCAAAACAACAGAAGCTTATAGGTTGAGAAATAATCAAGAAGAAACTGACGGGCTCGTGGCGCCGGGTCCACCGTCAACAGTTTTTACACACTGTCTTCGGCGAACTGGCTGCAGGGTAAACTGTAAATTGTAAATATTTCTACAGGAGGAGATCTGCTCTGTCTGTCCTCTCCGAGCTCCTCGGACACTGGGTTGGCCTGCAGGAGGAGAAGAGAGGTTTGGTTTGTATTAATATCAGCTGGTTTCACAAACACTTATGATGCTCAATGTCCCGAATTAACTCAGACTCACCTCAGTGACATTAACATACTCTGCTTCCACAAGAGAATCTGAAAAACATCCAGTTGAGAAGATTAGATCCACTGTTAAAAACACATACAGCTCATTTCATTCAGGGAAAATAATTGGCTTTGTGAGAAATGTTTTGTGTTTCTGTCGCCTCACCTTCAGCAGCTTTACTGGCCCTCCTCCTGCAGAATATCAGCACAGCTGCTGATGATACGATGAAGATGACGACCAGAGTCAGACAAACATACAGCTGCACACCTGTGGTTGTTTGAGCAGCACAGTATTATTATGTTAAACACTTTGGTTCACTATAAAATGTATTTGGGAGTCTGCATAACTGACCTCCAGGTCCATGTGAGACCTGAGGGTCCATTCATATGGAAACCAAATGTAACATTGATCAAATATACAAAAACAAAGAAAAAATGAAAACAAGCTGAAAATTACGAGAAACATTCAATCTTTCTTTCAGACTGTAAATCAGGAACTTTTCAGGTGACTTTTACCTGCAGCTGATGGGACTAATGTTGGAGGAGGAGGGAGAGTCAGGGTTAGTTTCAACATAAATGAAGCCGTGAAACAAAATAAAAACCCCAAAACAACATAGATTGCGTTGGATTGTAAAGACACAAACAAATCCCGACGATTACTTTTTCACAAACTACTGTTGAATTATGTAAATGTACCTGGACCTGCAGTATTTTGTCGCTGTCCAGTCTGGCTGCTGGTGTCAGTGGAGGCTGGTGAAGGTGTGGAGCTTCCTGGAACGACGTTTGAACTCCGAGTTTTTGTCGGTGTGGATGTTGACGGGACTGATAGTGGACGAGGAGGGAGGGGTCGGTTTGGTTTTGGTTTGGTCGGAGCTGTGAAGTATGAAAGTCACAATAAATAATCTGATGTTCTCTGCAAACCAGCTAAATAGTGGAGATGAATGTGTCTGGAGCAACAATGTTCAACTGCAGTGAGACAGTTTGAGTTAATGAGGTATTTTACAGATGAATTAAGGAGATTTATTTAGAAAATTTGCAGCTCTGAATAAAAAACATTATATTAAATATGTTGGTTTATTTGAATCATCAGCAGATGACAGTGAACAATTTATTCAAAGACCCTGAGTAGAAACTCACCATCTTCAACTCTGATCTCAAAGTCCTCGTTTGAATCTGGAAACCACTTTCTCTCCAATCTACATGTGTAGCGCCCCGAGTCAGACTTGGTCAGGTTTGTGATGCTCACATACATAACTGAATAATGAAATGTGCCAGCTGCTTCTTTCCATTCGATGCTGTATCTGCCTCTCTGAGCTCTGTCACCAGTTGTTTCAACAAGAATGTCTTTTTCTTCACATCCTTCCTTACAGAAGATCTTCCTGCTTCCAGAGAACAAGAAGTCGCAGCCATGTGTGATGTTTCCTCCTTCCTTTCCTGTAATAATAGTTTGTGCATTGATGAGTCCAGTGTTTCCATCCTGCAGAGCTGTTGAAAAGATGAACAATCAATAGTTACTATCTTCCAGTAACATACTTAAGTTTGATGATGATTAACAATCACAGAAACTGTAAATGAGCCATTTTAGACTTGTTGTTGTCTTCAAGTCAACATAAACCTGCTCAGCTGCGTCTGACTTTTTCTTTTGTTGCTGTTTTTCATTGATACAATCAGATCCCTGTTACTAATAACTGACCATTTTAAATGATCCAAATTTGTATAATCAATGCAGCTTTACATATTTTGTACTTCAATTTGTGAACAATCAAACAAGCGTGGGAAACTGCAAGGTGACAAGAGCAAGAAGCATCGACTTCTCTATTTCTGTAAGATGTCACTGAAGTTTTCTTCTTCTAGAGAAATGAGGTTTCCTGTGTTATAAAGCTTGACCAGTATCAGCAGGCAGGCTGATGCAAAAAACAACCGTACTTCTCACAACAATACAACAAAAATCAACGATAAAAGAAGTACCGACGAACAATTGTTTGTTTTTTGTTAGATTCTGATGAGATAACTATTTGTAAAGAACTTAATTTTAAAGTGACTCAGAACTGAACATCATGTTCAACCACAGAAACAAAAAAGTGAGAGAGACAGGCGGAAATACTGGCCTATAGGAGAAGTGACAAAACAGAGTCCGCTGTTCAACTGTTCAACAAAACTAACTGAAACTACAGAAACTAAAGAAAAATTACTTTATAAACACAGAAGATGATAAAATATAAACAGTGTACTCACAGAGGATGAAGATGCAGACCAGCATCTGACTGACTTTCATGTTTGAGGCTCTGATGGTTTCAGACCGTCTCTCTTCTTCTTCTTCTCTGGTAAACCAGGAAATTGTTTATGACGAGTCCGTCCTCCAAACAACACTCCTCCCCTTTTTATTAGTCTCTTTCTCCTCTACAGAGTCAAATGTAAGGCTTGGACGGAACTTAAAGCGACACTACATGTCATACGTTTGTTCAAACATAAAAAAAGAACGTCTTTATATTTGTTAATTATTGAGTGTGTGTTTTTCTTATAGGTGTTGTTTGTAGACGGCCAGAATTAAAAGGCAGCTCATAAACTACATGGGGCAGCAAAACCGCCAACTGACTGAGTTTTGAAAATGGCATGTCGAGCCGCAGTATATTTGTGAACTGAGGATTTATTTTGACCTCATTAGAGGTGATGGTGTAAAGAAGAACCAGGACTGTGTTGGTGAGTTTTATATTGTTCATGTCCAGTTTGAATGGAGTGTGTTTGACGATGAGTTAACGAGGAGATTAAACTTGTTTTAGTGTTGTCAGAGAGAAACTAGGATATTTTTCAGTTTGGTAAAGAAAATGGAAGTAAAAAGATTTATGTTCTTGACATTTTGTCAGTTTATAGTGGCGAACATGCTTTTGTTCACATGTCCCAGCTGAAACTTTGGGGGCTGTCGCATCTTGCCGGTACAAGGTGGTTATTAGGAGACCGGACTGTTCAGCATGCTAACTTCAGTAGACATCTCTGCAACACAATACATAGAAGTAATTGATGTAACATCAACACTGTTGTTTCCTCTGTTGATGATGTTTTTTGATGTTTTGAACTAAAATTCCGGTCATATCTTACAGATTACTCCTTTAAAAACAAGAGGACAATCTGCCAGTTTAACCTGTTTCCAATAAAAATCTACTTGAATTCTGCTGTAGTTAGTTTTTTGGGCTCCAGTAGAATAAAACGGGATGAACACACAGGCTGATGATTTAATGTTTCCTTCTGTTGGAAAACTTGTTTTTTAATTCTGTATTTTTACAAGAGGATGAACATTCAACATCAACATATTTTTTTCTCAGCTATACGATTCACAGGGTAAACAAGCCTATATTTAAAAATACTTTGTAGGTAAAAGGAAAAGTGTTCATAGTCTTATTTTTCACTTTATATTATTCTGTTCTTGTCTATAACTCACTGTTGTTCTTTTCACTCCATCTATGACTCTTAAGCTGTTGTAACAATAACAATAATATATCGGTTTTATATAGCGCTTTTCTAGACACTCAAAGACGCTTTTACAAAAGAACATAAAGACACAAACACATACAGATACTCAAAAACAACAAACAAAAAAAACAAAAAAAGAACAAGAAAGAGAGAGGGTGGAAAATGATTTGTCAGGTGTTGTAAGTGATGTTGAAGAGATGGGTTTTGAGATGACTTTTGAAGGACGGCAGTGAATCAGAGTTACGGATGGCCAGGGGGATGGAGTTCCAGAGGGTAGGGGCAGCAATGGCAAAGGCTCTGTCCCCTATGGTGCGGTATTTGGTCCTGGTGATGGGGGTGAGGGTGTTGGCATTAGCGGAGCGTGTTCGGTGGGGGTGAATGGGGCGATGGAGGAGATCTGTCAGGTATGAAGGGGCAAGGTTGTTAAGGGCTTTGTAGGTGGTGAGGAGGATCTTGAAATGTATGCGTTGTGTTATGGGAAGCCAGTGAAGTTGACGGAGGATGGGCGTGATGTGTTCTCTGGAGGGGGTGTGGGTGAGCAGTCGGGCAGCGGAGTTCTGAACATATTGCAGTTTTTGAAGAACAGTGGAGGGGAGACCATACAGGATGCTATTGCAGTAGTCGAGTCTGGAGGTGATGAAGGCGTGAATAAGTGTTTCAGCTGCTGAGAAGGAGAGAGTGGGTCGAAGACGTGCTATGTTCCGGAGGTGGAAGAAGGATGTTTTGGTGACGTGGTTTATGTGTTTTTTTGAAGGAGAGTGTGGGGTCCATGTAGATAGATGCCAAGGTTTCTGACCAGGGGGGAGGGAGTGACAGAGTGGCCATCGATGCAGAGTGAGAAGTTCTCGGAGGTGGGGAGGGTGGATTTTGGGCCAAAGATTATGATTTCAGTTTTAGTGCTGTTGAGTTTGAGGAAGTTGTGGTTCATCCAGGTTTTTATGTCGGTGAGGCAGTTGGTGAGGGTGGAGAGAATAGCTAGAGTGATGGATTTGGTGGTGATGTAGAGTTGAGTGTCGTCAGCGTAGCAGTGAAAGTGAAGTCCATGGCGGCAGATGATGTGACCAAGTGGGAGCATGTAGAGGATGAAGAGGATGGGGCCAAGCACTGAGCCCTGGGGAACTTCGTGAGAGACAGGGGTGGTGTGGGATTTGTGATTGTTTATTGCGATATAGTGAAATCTTTCAGAGAGGTATGAGTTGAACCAGGAAAGGGCAGAGTCGGTGATGCCTATAGATTTCAGGTGGCTGAGGAGGATGGAGTGGTTGACGGTATCGAAGGCAGCACTGAGGTCCAGGAGAAGTAACACGTGAATTTCTCCACTGAGGGATTTATTAAGTCTCATCTCAACTAAAAACAAAATAAAACTGGCCTGTTTTGTCACATAAGCATCATTTCAGCTGGTGTACTGCCTCATGTAAACTGTTCACAGGGCTTTATCGCCAAATCTATGATTTTATATTGAGTTGAATATGTGCATCACCTTTCCTCCCTCTCTCACACTGAAACATTCAGGACTTCCTCCTCGAAACAACAAAAGATATGATCGAGATTTGATCAAAAAGAAACTGACGGGGGCTTAAGACCCCTCATGGATCTGCCTTCAACAGTTTTTACACACTGTCTTCGGCGAACTGGCTGCAGGGTAAATTGTGAACTGCAGAACTCCTACAGGAGGAGATCTGCTCCGTCTGTCCTCTCCGAGCTCCTCGTACACTGGGTCGGCCTGCAGGAGGAGAAGAGAGGTTTGGTTTGCATTAATATCAGCTGGTTTCACAAACACTTATGATGCTCAATGTCCCGAATTAACTCAGACTCACCTCAGTGACATTAACAAGCTCAGCGTCCACAGGAGGATCTGAAAAACATCCAGTTGAGAAGATTAGATCCACTGTTAAAAACACATACAGCTCATTTCATTCAGGGAAAATAATTTGTTTTGGGAGAAATGTTTAGTGTTTCTGTCGCCTCACCTTCAGCAGCTTTACTGGCCCTCCTCCTGCAGAATATCAGCACAGCTGCTGATGATACGATGAAGATGACGACCAGAGTCAGACGAACATACAGCTGCACACCTGTGGCTGTTTGAGCAGCACAGTACGATTATGTTAAACACTTTGGTTCATTATAAAATGTATTTGGGAGTCTGCATAACTGACCTCCAGGTCCATGTGAGACCTGAGACCTGAACAAGCAGAAAATTACGAGAAACATTCAATCTTTCTTTCAGGCTGTAAATCAGGAACTTTTCAGGTGACTTTTAACTGCAGCTGATGGGACTAATGTTGGAGGAGGAGGGAGAGTCAGGGTTGGTTTCAACATAAATGAAGCCGTGAAACCAAAAAAAAAACCCAAGACAACATAGATTGCGTTGGATTGTAAAGACAAAACAAATCCTGACAATGACTTTTTCACAAACTTCTGTTGAATTATGTAAATGTACCTGGACCTGCAGCTCTTTGTCGCTGTCCAGTCTGGCTGCTGGTGTCAGTGGAGGCTGATGAAGGTGTGGAGCTTCCTGTAACGACGTTTGAACTCCGAGTTTTTGTCGGTGTGGATGTTGACGGGACTGATAGTGGACGAGTAGTGAGGGGCCGGTTTGGTTTTGTGATTTGAGCAGTGGAATATGAAAGTCACAATGAAACAATTTGAGGTTACTCATTTATTCTCTGCAAACAGTTAATACTGGAGATGAATGTGTCTGGAGCAACAATGTTCAACTGCAGTGAGACAGTTTGAGTTAATGAGGTATTTTACAGATGAATGAAGGAGATTTAATCAGAAAATTTGCAGCTTTAAATAAAAAGAAATTTTGATTCAACATGTTGGTTTATTTGAATCATCAGCAGCTGACAGTGAACAATTAATTCAAAGACTCTCAGTAGAAACTCACCATCTTCAACTCTGATCTCAAAGTCCAAGTTTGAGAGATAACCTGTGCCCATTTTACATCTGTAGCGCCCCGAGTCAGACTTGGTCAGGTTTGTGATGCTCACATACAGAACTGAAGATAATAGACCTGTTTGTTTATATTCGATGCTGTATCTGCCTCTCTGAGCTCTGTCACCAGTTGTTTCAACAAGAATGTCTTTTTCTTCACATCCTTCCTTACAGAAGATCTTCCTGCTTACAAGGATTCTCAAGAAGGAACAGCCATACGTGATGTTTCCTCCTTCCTTTACTGTAATAGTTTCTGCATTGATGAGTCCAGTGTTTCCATCCTGCAGAGCTGTTGAAAAGATGAACAGTCAATAGTTACTATCTTCCAGTAACATACTTAAGTTTGATGATAATTAACAGATCTGGAAGCTGCTCAGTTATAACACTTTTGTTCCATTTTTATTTTGTCAGCAGGTTCAGAGCATCATGAAATGTAATTTACAACCATTTCATTCACTTTGATTAACTGTAATTCATGTTTATTATTGACAGAGAAAAACCTTCTGCAGAAAAAGACTCGAGATGAAGTTCACTCTCTTCAGCTCTAACGCTGGCGACAAAGTGGTTAACTACAAGTTAGCAAGAGTAAGAAGCATCAACTTCTCTATTTCTGTGAGATGTCGCTTTGGTTTCTTTCAGCTAAAGAAGTGCAGTTTCCTGTGTTATAAAGCTGGCAGGCTGTAACAGTCTCACAAATACAACAAAAAGCAACGATAAAACAGGTACAGATGAACAATCGTAGAATTCAGATTGGTGGGCTAAAAGAAAATAGTTTGTCTTTAGATTTTGAGGAGATGAAAATTTGTAAATGAATACCTTTTAAAGTGACTCATAACTGAACATCATGTTCAACCACAGAAACAAAAAAGTGAGACAGAGACAGGCGGAAATACTGGCCTATAGGAGAGGTGACAAAACAGAGTCCGCTGTTCAACTGTTCAACAGAACTAACTGACAAACTACAGAAACTAAAGAAAAATTACATAATAAACACAGAACATGATAAAATATAAACAGTGTACTCACAGAGGATGAAGATGCAGACCAGCATCTGACTGACTTTCATGTTTGAGGCTCTGATGGTTTCAGACCGTCTCTGTTCTTCTTCTTCTCTGGTAAAACAGGAACTTGTTTATGACGAGTCCGTCCTCCAAACAACACACACTCAACTCTCCTCCCCCTTTATTAGTCTCCTTCTCCTCTACAAAGTCAAATGTAAGGCTTGGTCGGAACTTAAAGCGACACTACATGTCATACGTTTGCACATAAATAAAAAAGAATGTCTTTATATTTGTGAATTATTGAGTGCGTTTTTTTCTTAAAGGTGTCGTTTGTAGATGGCTAGAATTAAAAGGCAGCTCATAAACTACAGGGGGCAGCAAAACCGCCAACTGACTGAGTTTTGAAAATGGCATGTCGAGCCGCAGTATATTTTAACGTCTTACTTTGTGAACTGAGGATTTATTTTGACCTCATTAGAGGTGATGGTGTAAAGAAGAACCAGGACTGTGTTGGTGAGTTTTATATTGTTCATGTCCAGTTTGAATGAATCGTGTTTGACGATGAGTTAACAAGGAGATTAAACTTGTTTTAGTGGTGTCAGAGAGAAACAAGGATATTTTTCTGTTTGGTAAATAAAATGGAAGTAAAAAGATTTCTGTTATTGACATTTTGTCAGTTTATTGTGGCGAACATGTTTTTGTTCACGTCTCAGCTGAAACTATGAGGGATGTCGCATCTTGCTGGTACAAGGTGGTTATTAGGAGACCGGACTGTTCAGCATGCAAACCTTCAGTAGACATCTCTGCAACACAATACATAGGAGTAACTGATGTAACATCAACACTGTCGTTTCTTCTGTTGATGTTTTCAACTAAAATTCTGGTCATATCTTACAGATTGCAGATATATATCCTTTAACAACAGAGTTAAAGTGATTTCAAAAGCAAGAAACTCGGGAAGACACTATCACAGAATAATCACTCAACAGTCAAGGCAAACACAAGGAAGCTTCGTCATCAAAGTAAAAACAAGAAGGCAGAACAGAAAATGTAAAAACACAAAAATTCGACATGAGTATTTAAAAGGAATAAAAGTATTCAAACAAGTAACATCACAGAAAAAAAAATGGAGATTAAAAAAAATTAATAAAATCAATAAGAAGGCAACATTACATCAGAGGAATTTAGAACAGATAAATAGACTAAAGCACAGTGAAATGATTAAAAAGACAGACTGATGACAAATCAGTTAAAAAACAGTGACATCACATAAAAGCAAGACGATAGAATATGTGCATCAGCTTTTCCTTTCCTCTTTCACACTAAACATTCAGGACTTCCTCCTCAAAACAACAGAAGCTTATAGGTTGAGAAATAATCAAGAAGAACCTGACGGTACTCGTGGCGCCGGGTCCGCCGTCAACAGTTTTTACACACTGTCTTCGGCGAACTGGCTGCAGGACAAATTGTGAACTGCAGATACTCCTACAGGAGGAGATCTGCTCTGTCTGTCCTCTCTGAGCTCCTCGTACACTGGGTTGGCCTGCAGGAGGAGAAGAGCGGTTTGGTTTGTATTAATATCAGCTGGTTTCACAAACACTTATGATGCTCAATGTCCCAGATTTACTCAGTCTCACCTCAGTGACATTAACATACTCTGCTTCCACAGGAGAATCTGAAAAAAAAAAATCCAGTTGAGAAGATTAGATCCACTGTTAAAAACACATACAGCTCATTTCATTCAGGGAAAATAATTTGTTTTGTGAGAAATGTTTTGTGTTTCTGTCGGCTCACCTTCAGCAGCTTTACTGGCCCTCCTCCTGCAGAATATCAGCACAGCTGCTGATGATACGATGAAGATGCCGACCAGAGTCAGACGAACATACAGCTGCACACCTGTGGTTGTTTGAGCAGCACAGTATAATTATGTTAAACACTTTGGTTCATTATAAAATGTATCTGGGAGTCTGCATAACTGACCTCCAGGTCCATGTGAGACCTGAGGGTCCATTCATGTGGAAACCAAATGTGACATTAATCAAATATACAAAAACTAAGAAAAAATGAAAACAAGCAGAAAATTACGAGAAACATTCAATCTTTCTTTCAGACTGTAAATCAGGAACTTTTCAGGTGACATTTAACTGCAGCTGATGGGACTAATGTTGGAGGAGGAGGGAGAGTCAGGGTTGGTTTCAACATTAATGAAGCCGTGAAACCAAAAAAAAAAAAAAAAAAAACATAGATTTAGTTGGATTGTAAAGACACAAAACAAATCCTGACGATGACTTTTCAGGTATTTGCAGACAAACACAAACTTCTGTTGAATTATGTAAATGTACCTGGACCTGCAGTATTTTGTCGCTGTCCAGTCTGGCTGCTGGTGTCAGTGGAGGCTGATGAAGGTGTGGAGCTTCCTGGAACGACGTTAAAACTCTGTGTTGTTGTCGGTGTGGATGTTGACGGGACTGATGGTGGACGAGTAGTGAGGGGATGGTTTGGTTTTGTGATTTGAGCAGTGGAATATGAAAGTCACAATGGAACAATTTGATGTTACTCATTAATTCTCTGCAAAACAGCTAAATACTGGAGATGAATGTTTCTGGAGCAACAACCACTACGTTTACATGCAGCAAGAAATTCGAATTTCTTATCGTATCAGACCTAGTTCGGACTTTTAAAATGCATGTAAACACCTTAGTCCAACCTACTTCGGACCTATTTCGGACCACAACGGACATCTCAAAATCGGATAAGAACACCTAGATAATTCATTCATTGTCGGATTATTAACGCCATGTAGACTCGGCTATCGCATCGTATCGTATTTTTGCATTCTGCGCATGCTCGAGATTTTCCGCTGGGGCTTTCACCCGGAAGTGAAGCGTCATCCAGCTCCTCGTACGCCATCTTTGTTTGAATGCCGTCAGATTGGCTGTATTCGAAACCGCATACTACCGTACTGCCAACTACATACTGCGCCGTATGTACTGTATACTGCATACTGAATGTGGGATTCAGTATGCAGTATACAGCAGACCGACGCCGTCCACAAAGTTTCCCAGAATGCATTTCGCGGCAGTGGTAGCGGTAAAGCTGCTAAAAGCTGTTTTAATTCTCGCTTTAGCGCTGTTAATACATACATTTAATATTTTTTTATGCGAGAAAGTACCTATTTAGATCCTTAATATGCGATTAGTTTATCCAAATGACGCCTGTTTGTAAATTTGTTCCGACGTTTTCGGAGATGTGAAGAGCCACCTGTGGGACCAGCGCTCCGGGAGGTCTCAGAGACAGCAGCCCGTCTCCTGATGTGATGGGCCGGTCAACCTTCATCGTCATCCCGGGTGTGACAGCGAGCCAGTCATCTTAACCGCAGCTCTTTGAAGATTAACCGCTGGCTGGTTAAGCTATTTTTGTAAGATAAATATTGGTATCATAGATGAAATCTAACGATGTGGCAGCTACGTTAGTTTGTTTGAATTAAAAGTGAAGCTTCAATGTTTGTTGTGGACAAAAGAGCAGCCCTGCCCCAGGAGCCCTGTATGTACAGAAATCACCACATTTTAATAAATACATTTTTAAATATGAGCTGATCATATTTTTTCATTTCGTAACGTTTTATTGAAATGCACTCTCTCCCGTTTGCTGTTGCTGATAAGTAGAGGTCAACCGGAAGTGGGTCTTTGTTGAGAGGGCTACAGCGCCACATAGCGTACGGAGTCAGACATGCTCCGGCCACTTATCCGATTCTCTGAACAGCATGTATACTCAGACCAGCGATCCGTTCTCATGCATGTCATTATCGGATACGATAAGAATTTCGAATTTCTTGCTGCATGTAAACGTACTGAATGTTCAACTGCAGTGAGACAGTTTGAGTTCATGAGATATTTTACAGATGAATTAAGGAGATTTATTTAGAAAATTTGCAGCCCTGAATGAAAAAAAAAATAGAATAAATGTGTTGGTTTACTTGAATCATCAGCAGTGAACAGTTTATTCAAAGACTCTCAGGAGAAACTCACCATCTTCAACTCTGATCTCAAAGTCCCGGTCTGAGAACCACTTTGTGCCCACTCTACATCTGTAGCGCCCCGAGTCAGACTTGGTCAGGTTTGTGATGCTCACATCCATAAATGAAGGAAATAGACCTTTGTTCCTTTCGATGCTGTATCTGCCTCTCTGAGCTCTGTCACCAGTTGTTTCAACAAGAATGTCTTTTTCTTCACATCCTTCCTTACAGAAGATCTTCCTGCTTCCAGAGACAAAGAAGTGGCAGCCATACGTGATGGTGCCTCCTTCCTTTCCTATAATTTCTGCACTGATGAGTCCAGTGTTTTCATCCTGCAGAGCTGTTGAAAAGATGAACAATCAATAGTTACCATCTTCCAGTAACATACTTAAGTTTGATGATAATTAACAGATCTGGGAGCTGCTCAGTTAAAACACTTTAGTTCCATTTTTATTTTGTCAGCAGATTCAGAGCGTCATGAAATGTAATTTCCAACCATTTCATTCACTTTGATTAACTGTAATTCATGTTTATTATTGACAGAGACAGAAAGAAAACTTTGCCAACTGTAAAAATTTGACAGATTCAACAAAGCACATCTAAACTTCAGACTTTAGCTTCAGTGTAAAGAATCATTCATTCAGATTGGACCGGACTGTCTGATAATCAAATAAACAGCTGATTATTTAAGAAAAACTAATCAGTATCAGAGACACAGAAGTTGTTACTGAGAGCAGCTCATGTTATACTTTTCACATCAATCACAGAAACTGTAAATGAGGCATTTAAGACTTGTTGTTGTCTTCAAGTCAACATAAACCTGCTCAGCTGCGTCTGACTTTTTCTTTTGTTGCTGTTTTTCATTGATACAATCAGATCCCTGTTACTAATAACTGATCATTAATTGATCCAAATTTGTAAAGTCAATGCAGCTTTACATATGTTTTATGTAACCACTTCAATTTGTGAACAATCAAACAAGCCTGGGAAACTGTAAGTTAACAAGAGCAAGAAGTATCGACTTCTCTATTTCTGTAAGATGTCACTTCAGTTTCTTTCTGATAAAGAAATGAGGAAATTTCCTGTGTTATAAATCTTGACCAGTGTCAGCAGGCAGGCTGAAGCAAAAAATAACCGTACTTCTCACAACAATACAACAAAAAGCAATGATTAAAGAAGTAAAGACAAAATATTGTTGGGTTTTTTTGTTAGATTTTGATGAGATAACTATTTGTAAAGAACTTAATTTTAAAGTGACTCATGACTCATGACTCAACATCATGTTCAACCACAGAAACAAAAAAGTGAGACAGAGACAGGCGGAAATACTGGCCTATAGGAGAAGAGACAAAACAGAGTCCGCTGTTCAACTGTTCAACAGAACTAACTGACAAAGTACAGAAACTAAAGAAAAATTACTTACTAAACACAGAAGATGATAAAATATAAACAGAGTACTCACAGAGGATGAAGATGCAGATCAGCAACTGACAGACTTTCATGTTTGAGGCTCTGATGGTTTCAGACCGTCGCTCTTCTTCTTCTTCTCTGGTAAATCAGGAACTTGTTCATGACGAGTCCGTCCTCCAAACAACACACACTCAACTCTCCTCCCCCTTTATTAGTCTCGTTCTCCTCTACAGAGTCAAATGTAAGGCTTGGTCGGAACTTAAAGCGACACTACATGTCATACTTTTGCACATATATAAAAAAGAACGTCTTTATATTTGTTAATTATTGAGTGTCTTGTTGTCTTAAAAGGTGTAGTTTGTAGATAGCCAGAATTAAAAGGCAGCTCATAAACTACAGGGGGCAGCAAAACCGCCAACTGACTGAGTTTTGAAAATGGCATGTCGAGCCGCAGTATATTTGTGAACTGAGGATTTATTTTGACCTCATTAGAGGTGATGGTGTAAAGAAGAACCAGGACTGTGTTGGTGAGTTTTATATTGTTCATGTCCAGTTTGAATGGAGTGTGTTTGACGATGAGTTAACGAGGAGATTAAGCTCGTTTTAGTGCTGTCAGAGAGAAACTGGGATATTTTTCTGTTTGGTAAAGAAAATGGAAGTAAAAAGATTTATGTTCTTGACATTTTGTCAGTTTATAGTGGCGAACATGCTTTTGTTCACATGTCCCAGCTAAAACTATGAGGGCTGTCGCATCTTGCCGGTACGAGGTGGTTATTAGGAGACCGGACTGTTCAGCATGCTAACTTCAGTAGACATCTCTGCAACACAATACATAGAAGTAACTGATGTAACATCAACACTGTTGTTTTCTCTGTTGATGATGTTTTAAGCTAAAATTCTGGTCATATCTTACAGATTGCTCCTTTAAAACAAGAGGACAATCTGCCAGTTTAACCTGTTTCCAATAAAAATCTACTTGAATTCTGCTGTAGTTAGTTTTTTGTGCTCCAGTAGAATAAAACAGGATGAACACACAGGCTGATGATTTAATGTTTCCTTCTGTTGGAAAACTTTTTTTTTAATTCTGTATTTTTACAAGAGGATGAACTTTTCAACATCAACATATTTTTGTCTCGGCTATACAATTCACAGGGTAAACAGGCCTATATTTAAAAATACTTTGTAAGTAAAAGGAAAATATTGAGTATAGTCTTATTTTTCACTTTATATTATTCTGTTCTTGTCTATAACTCAGTCACTGTTCTTCTTTTCACTCCATCTATGACTCTTAAGCTGTTGTAATAATAATAATCATAATATATCGGTTTTATATAGCGCTTTTCTAGACACTCAAAGACGCTTTTACAAAAGAACATAAAGACACAAACACATACAGATACTCAAAAACAACAAACAAGAAAAACAAAAAAAGAACAAGAAAGAGAGAGGGTGGAAAATGATTTGTCAGGTGTTGTAAGTGATGTTGAAGAGATGGGTTTTGAGATGACTTTTGAAGGACGGCAGTGAATCAGAATTACGGATGGCCACGGGGATGGAGTTCCAGAGGGTAGGGGCAGCAATGGCAAAGGCTCTGTCCCCTATGGTGTGGTATTTGGTCCTGGTGATGGGGGTGAGGGTGTTGGCATCGGCGGAGTGTGTTCGGTGGGGGTGAATGGGGCGATGGAGGAGATCTGTCAGGTATGAAGGGGCAAGGTTGTTAAGGGCTTTGTAGGTGGTGAGGAGGATCTTGAAATGTATGCGTTGTGTTATGGGAAGCCAGTGAAGTTGACGGAGGATGGGCGGGATGTGTTCTCTGGAGGGGGTGTGGGTGAGCAGTCGGAAAGCGGAGTTCTGAACATATTGCAGTTTTTGAAGAACAGTGGAGGGGAGACCATACAGGATGCTATTACAGTAGTCGAGTCTGGAGGTGATGAAGGCGTGAATTAGTGTTTCAGCGGCTGAGAAGGAGAGAGTGGGTCGAAGACGTGCTATGTTCCGGAGGTGGAAGAAGGATGTTTTGGTGACGTGGTTTATGTGTTTTTTTGAAGGAGAGTGTGGGGTCCATGTAGATGCCAAGGTTTCTGACCAGGGGGGAGGGAGTGACAGAGTGGCCATCGATGCAGAGTGAGAAGTCCTCGGAAGTGGGAAGGGTGGATTTTGGGCCAAAGATTATGATTTCAGTTTTATTGTTGTTGAGTTTGAGGAAGTTGTGGTTCATCCAGGTTTTTATGTCAGTGAGGCAGTTGGTGAGGGTGGAAAGAATAGCTGGAGTGATGGATTTGGTGGTGATGTAGAGTTGAGTGTCGTCAGTGTAGCAGTGAAAGTGAAGTCCATGGCGGCGGATGATGTGACCAAGTGGGAGCATGTAGAGGATGAAGAGGATGGGGCCAAGCACTGAGCCCTGGGGGACTCCGTGAGAGACAGGGGTGGTGTGGGATTTGTGATTGTTTATTGCGATATAGTGAAATCTTTCAGAGAGGTATGAGTTGAACCAGGAAAGGGCAGAGTCGGTGATGCCTTTAGATTTCAGGCGGCTGAGGAGGATGGAGTGGTTCTTCCTCGAAACAACAAAAGATATGATCGAGATTTGATCAAAAAGAAACTGGCGGGGCTTAAGACTCCTCGTGGGCCGGATCTGCCTTCAACAGTTTTTACACACTGTCTTCGGCGAACTGGTTGCAGGACAAATTGTGAACTGCAGATACTCCTACAGGAGGAGATCTGCTCTGTCTGTCCTCTCTGAGCTCCTCGTACACTGGGTTGGCCTGCAGGAGGAGAAGAGAGGTTTGGTTTGTATTAATATCAGCTGGTTTCACAAACACTTATGATGCTCAATGTCCCAAATTAACTCAGACTCACCTCAGTGACATTAACATGCTCTGCTTCCACAAGAGAATCTGAAAAGAAAAAAACACCCAGTTGAGAAGATTAGATCCAAAAAACACATACAGCTCATTTCATTCAGGGAAAATAATTTGTTTTGTGAGAAATGTTTTGTTTCTGTCGCCTCACCTTCAGCAGCTTTACTGGCCCTCCTCCTGCAGAATATCAGCACAGCTGCTGATGATACGATGAAGATGACGACCAGAGTCAGACGAACATACAGCAGCACACCTGTGGTTGTTTGAGCAGCACAGTATAATTACGTTAAACGCTTTGGTTCATTATAAAATGTATTTGGGAGTTTGCATAACTGACCTCCAGGTCCATGTGAGACCTGAGGGTCCATTCATGTGGAAACCAAATGTAACATTGATCAAATATACAAAAAACAAAGAAAGAAAGATTGAATGTTTTTCATAATTTTCAGCTTGTTTTCATTTTTTCTGACAGTTAATCAGGAACTTTTCAGGTGACTTTTACCTGCAGCTGATGGGACTAATGTTGGAGGAGGAGGGAGAGTCAGGGTTAGTTTCAACATTAATGAAGCCGTGAAACAAAATAAAAACCCCAAAACAACATAGATTGCGTTGGATTGTAAAGACACAAACAAATCCCGACGATTACTTTTTCACAAACTACTGTTGAATTATGTAAATGTACCTGGACCTGCAGTATTTTGTCGCTGTCCAGTCTGGCTGCTGGTGTCAGTGGAGGCTGGTGAAGGTGTGGAGCTTCCTGTAACGACGTTTGAACTCTGTGTTGTTGTCTGTGTGGATGTTGACGGGACTGATAGTGGACGAGGAGGGAGGGGTCGGTTTGGTTTTGGTTTGGTCGGAGCTGTGAAGTATGAAAGTCACAATAAATAATCTGATGTTCTCTGCAAACCAGCTAAATAGTGGAGATGAATGTGTCTGGAGCAACAATGTTCAACTGCAGTGAGACAGTTTAGTTTATGAGGTATTTTACAGATGAATTAAGGAGTTTTCTTTAAGAAAATTTGTAGATCTGAATAAATAAAAAAAAATTATATTCAACATGTTGGTTTATTTGAATCATCAGCAGCTGACAGTGAACAGTTTATTCAAAGACTCTCAGGAGAAACTCACCATCATCAACTCTGATCTCAAAGTCCATGTTTGAATCTAGTAACAACTCTCTGACCAATCTACATGTGTAGCGCCCCGAGTCAGACTTGGTCAGGTTTGTGATGCTCACATACAGAACTGAAGAGGCTAATTGATGATCTGCTTCTTTCCATTTGATGCTGTATCTGCCTCTCTGAGCTCTGTCACCAGTTGTTTCAACAAGAATGTCTTTTTCTTCACATCCTTCCTTACAGAAGATCTTCCTGCTTACAAGGATTCTCGAGAAGGAAGAGCCATACGTGATGTTTCCTCCTTCCTTTACTGTAATAGTTTCTGCATTGATGAGTCCAGTGTTTCCATCCTGCAGAGCTGTTGAAAAGATGAACAGTCAATAGTTACTATCTTCCTGTAACATACTTAAGTCTGATGATAATTAACAGATCTGGGAGCTGCTCAGTTCAAATACTTTTGTTCTATTTTTATTTTGTCAGCAGATTCAGAGCATTATGAAATGTAATTTACTACCATTTCATTCACTTTGATTAACTGTAATTCATGTTTATTATTGACAGAGAAAAACCTTCTGCAGAAAAAGACTCAAGATGAAGTTCATGCTCTTCAGCTCTAAGGTTGGTGCCAAAGTGGTTAACTACAAGTTAGAAAGAGCAAGAAGCATCAACTTCTCTATTTCTGTAAGGTGTCGCTTTGGTTTCTTTCACCTAAAGAAGTGCAGTTTCCTGTGTTATAAAGCTGGCAGGCTGTAACAGTCTCACAAATACAACAAAAAGCAACGATAAAACAGGTACAGATGAACAATCGTAGAATTCAGATTGGTGGGCTAAAAGAAAATAGTTTGTCTTTAGATTTTGAGGAGATGAAAATTTGTAAATGAATACCTTTTAAAGTGACTCATAACTGAACATCATGTTCAACCACAGAAACAAAAAAGTGAGACAGAGACAGGCGGAAATACTGGCCTATAGGAGAGGTGACAAAACAGAGTCCGCTGGTCAACTGTTCAACAGAACTAACTGACAAACTACAGAAACTAAAGAAAAATTACATAATAAACACAGAACATGATAAAATATAAACAGTGTACTCACAGAGGATGAAGATGCAGATCAGCATCTGACAGACTTTCATGTTTGAGGCTCTGATGGTTTCAGACCGTCTCTCTTCTTCTTCTTCTCTGGTAAATCAGGAACTTGTTTATGACGAGTCCGTCCTCCAAACAACACACACTCAACTCTCCTCCCCCTTTATTAGTCTCTTTCTCCTCTCACAGAGTCAAATGTAAGGCTCAGTCGGAACTTAAAGCGACACTACATGTCATACGTTTGTACATAAATAAAAAAGAATGTCTTTATATTTGTGAATTATTGAGTGTGTTTTTTTCTTAAAGGTGTTGTTTGTAGACGGCCAGAATTAAAAGGCAGCTCATAAACTACAGGGGGCAGCAAAACCGCCAACTGACTGAGTTTTGAAAATGGCATGTAGAGCCGCAGTATATTTTAATGTCTTACTTTGTGAACTGAGGATTTATTTTGACCTCATTAGAGCTGATGGTGTAAAGAAGAACCAGGACTGTGTTGGTGAGTTCTTCTTCATAATATTCACTCGGTGTCTCGCTATGGGATGCAGCCTCCTGCAGCCCTATCAGAAGCATTTATCTCAATCCGCCAATTCTGATTGGCCGGTGGAAATGTCCATCCGCAACGCACCCAGTAGTCCCACCTACTATATATACTGTGCGCGGATAACAGTTCCTTAATTCAAAACCTCTTCTCACCCTTACATCTTATCTCACGTCGGAGCCTTACTAGCTTAACAGTCCACCAGACGGATCTTTTGCTAGCTTCCGTTACCGGGCGCTAGTGCTGTGCTCTGGCTTCTGCCTTGTCCGTTCACACCAGACCGGACCGGTAGGTATTTTCCAGCCCCTCCATGGCGGAATCCCTCTCGGCTCCCCCCCACGGACGCTCGAGTCGGTCGATCTAGCTAGCACACCAGCTACTCCTCTCGACCCCACGCTAGCACATTTGCTAGCCACGGCGCTGTTCTCCGCTAGCATTCCAGCTCGTGTGCGAAATGGCGACCGCGCAAAACCCTCACACCAGAGGGGATTCTCGGCTCTGTGGCTGCGGGAACAAAATCTCGGGTAAAGACACCCACCCGGTGTGTGGTACCTGCTTGGGGGTTAACCACGCCAGGTTGGCCCTCGAAGTTCCCGGGTCCTGTGGACATTGCAAAATGTTCACGGTCAAGAGCCTCAGACGTAGGCTAGCCCGCCAAGTTAGCCTTGCGGACCGTGATCCCTTTCTCCCTTCCGCTGCCCAGGGCGCAGCCACGGGGGAAGACGAGGACATGATGTCAGGGGAAGTTTCGGAGACCGGCTACGACTGGGCCACCCAGTGCGAGCAGCACCGAGCTCCCCCGTATCCCGAGGAAGACGTGCTGGAAATTGGCCTCACGGAGGATGACGATGACCCCTCGTTCCTCATATCAGAGGACGAGGAGGAAGATGACATGTTCGTGGCCCCAGCCCCAGCTGAAAAGCCGAAGCTGCCCGACCCCACCAACAGGGGGAAAGTGGGGCGAGCTCTCCAGCTCCCTCCCTCCATGTGGACCTGCTGGACATGTGTAAACGTGCAGCGAGGAAGCTGGAGGTCCCCTGGCCGGTTGCAGTAGCGGAGCCTAACCGGTCCCGCTACCAAGGCAAGCGGCTCCCCCTGGCCCGTAGTGCGGTTAAACAACTCCTCCCTGTCTTCTCCGAGTTGCTGGCCGAGCTGTCCAAAATTTGGAGCAACTGCCCGTACAGCAACAGGAGCCCCATCCCAGGCGCATCATCTCTCGTCTGCGAGTCGATGGAAGCCCAGGGTCTCCTCTCGATGCCTCCGGTAGAAGCCCAGGTAGCTGCGCATCTCTGTCCGGGCAGCGCGAGCCAGCTATCGGCAGCCTCAACCAGGCGTCCTACGCTGCCGACCAAGCCCGAGCGGTTCCAGTCTGCGCTGGCCGAGAGGGCGTACAAGGCAGCCACCCTCTCAGCCAGGGCTCTCAGCGCTCTCTCCATCCTCACTGCTTACCAGGCAGAGTTGTTTGGGGCTTCCGCTGAAGAGCAAGACCCCGACGCATGGGAGGAAATGGCGGTCATTGCCGATTTGTCCCTCCGCATCCAGCGCGTCTCAGTCCAGGCCACGGGCAAGGTGATGTCGACCCTCGTCGTTCAGGAGCGAGCGAGATGGCTCAGCCACGCTAACCTGACCGACAGGGAGCGGGATGACATATTGGATATGCCGATAGTCCCAGGGGGCATCTTCGGCTCTGCACTGGCCACGATGCAGGAGAGGTGTGAGGCAAAGAAGAAGGACAACGAAGTCCTGAAACTTTGCCTACCCCGCAGAGCACCCACCCCGTCACCTCCAGTGCAACGTAGGTCGTTTGCCCAAGCCGCTTCCCAGCCGCCGCATTTCAAGATCCCGAAGCGGCCGCAACAGCCCGGCCCGCTCCTCCCGCCGCGGAAGGAGCCCGGAGCCGGCTGGCACAGGAAGCCCCCTGTCCCGACCGCAGCCCCGCCGCCGCCCCCGTCCGCCGCGGCCTCCCAGCCCTGCGTGCGCTCAGTTCGCCCCGGGAAATTCACGTGTGGTTCTGAGGCCCAACCCGGTTTTCGTGCCTAAGGTGGTGGGTTCATGTTCCCCGATTGAGCTCGCAGCGTTCACCGCTCCTCCCGGCGAGCAGCGAGCACACATGCTGTGTCCAGTTCGAGCTGTGCGCTCTTATATGGACAGGACACAGAGCATCAGGAGGAGCGATCAGCTTTTTGTCTCCTGGGCTGAACCCCGAAAGGGACAGCCGGTCACGAAGCAGCGCCTCGCCCATTGGGTGGTGGAGGATATAGCTTTGGCTTATATGAGTAGGGGTCTGCAGCCGCCGGCGGGTTTGCGTGCGCACTGTACCCGTGGGATGGCCGCGTCCTGGGCTCTATTTAGGGGAGTGTCTATTCAGGACATTTGTTCAGCAGCAAGTTGGTCCTCGCCTCTGACTTTTGTTCGGTTCTACATGCTTGACGTGTCAGGGTCGCGCATGGCCAGCGCGGTCCTGGAGTTCTAACTGGACCCCCCCCCCCCCTTATATTGTTCATGTCCAGTTTAAACGAATCATGTTTGACGATGAGTTAACGAGGAGATTAAACTTGTTTTAGTGTTGTCAGAGATAAACTAGGATATTTTTCTGTTTGGTAAAGAAAATGGAAGTAAAAAAATTTCTGTTCTTGACATTTTGTGAGTTTATTGTGGTGAACATGCTTCACATGTCCAAGCTGAAACTATGGTGGCTGTCGCATCTTGCAGGTACAAGGTGGTTATTAGGAGACAGGACTGTTCAGCATGCTAACTTCAGTAGACATCTCTGCAACACAATACATAGAAGTAACTGATGTAACATCAACACTGTCGTTTCCTCTGTTGATGATGTTTTTGATGTTTTGAACTAAAATTCTGGTCATATCTTACAGATTGCTCCTTTAAAACAAGAGGAAAATCTGCCAGTTTAACCTGTTTCCAATAAAAATATACTTGAATTCTGTTGTGGTTAGTTTTTTGTGCTCCAGTAGAATAAAACAGGATGAACACACAGGCTGATGATTTAATGTTTCCTTCTGTTGGAAAACCTTTTTTTATTCTGTATTTTTACAAGAGGATGAACTTTTCAACATCAACATATTTTTGTCTCAGCTATACAATTCACAGGGTAAACAGGCCTATATTTAAAAATACTTTGTAAGTAAAAGGAAAGTATTGTGTATAGTCTTATTTTTCACTTTAGATTATTCTGTTCTTGTCTATAACTCACTGTTCTTCTTTTCACTCCATCTATGACTCTTAAGCTGTTGTAACACCTGAATTTCTCCACTGAGGGATTTATTAAGTCTCATCTCAACTAAAAACAAAATAAAACCGGCCTGTTTTGTCACATAAGCATCATTTCAGCTGGTGTACTGCCTCATGTAAACTGTTCACAGGGCTTTATCGCCAAATCTATGATTTTATATTGAGCTGAATATGTGCATCACCTTTCCTCCCTCTCTCACACTCAAACATTCAGGGCTTCCTACTCGAAACAACAAAAGATATGATTGAGATTTGATCAAAAAGAAACTGACGGGGCTTAAGACCCCTCGTGGGGCCGGATCTGCCTAACACAGCCTTTACACACTGTCTTCGGCGAACTGGTTGCAGGACAAATTGTGAACTGCAGATACTCCTACAGGAGGAGATCTGCTCCGTCTGTCCTCTCTGAGCTCCTCGTACACTGGGTTGGCCTGCAGGAGGAGAAGAGAGGTTTGGTTTGTATTAATATCAGCATGTTTCACAAACACTTATGATGCTCAATGTCCCAGATTTACTCAGACTCACCTCAGTGACATTAACGCTCAGCTCAGCGTCCACAGGAGGATCTGAAAAACATCCAGTTGAGAAGACTAGTTCCAAAAAACACATACAGCTCATTTCATTCAGGGAAAATAATTTGTTTTGTGAGAAATGTTTTGTGTTTCTGTCGCCTCACCTTCAGCAGCTTTACTGGCCCTACTCCTGCAGAATATCAGCACAGCTGCTGATGATACGATGAAGATGCCGACCAGAGTCAGACGAACATACAGCTGCTCACCTGTGGCTGTTTGAGCAGCACAGTACGATTATGTTAAACACTTTGGTTCATTATAAAATGTATCTGGGAGTCTGCATAACTGACCTCCAGGTCCATGTGAGACCTGAGGGTCCATTCATATGGAAACCAAAAGTAACATTGACTAAATTTAAATCTTTTACCTGCTGCGGATGGTGTCGATGTTGGTGTGAAAGCTGGTGGGACTGATGTTGGAGGAGGAGGGAGAGTTCGGGTTGCTTTCAACATAAATGAAGCCATGAAATAGAAACAAAAAAATAGGATTGTAAAAGACACAAAACAAATCCTAACGATTACTTTTCATTAAAATCACTGAGTGCATTTTTATTCCAGAGCTAAATGCAGGTCATCTCTATGTTTGGTGCAACAATATTCAAATCAACTGCAGTGAGACAGTTTGGGTTTATCAGACATTTTAAAGATGAATGAAATGAATGAAAACTTATAAGTTTGAAAATGTGCAGCTATAGATAACATTATTGAACTAAACATACTTGGTTATTTGAGCAGCTTTCAGTTTACACTTAATTCATAGACTCTCCAACTCACCATCTGCAACTCTGATCTCAAAGTCCAAGTTTGAATCTGGAAACAACCCTCTGCCCATTCTACATCTGTAGTGCCCCGAGTCAGACTTGGTCAGGTTTGTGATGCTCACATACAGAGCTGAAGTAGATAATATATCAGCTTTTACATATTTGATGCTGTATCTGCCTCTCTGAGCTCTGTCACCAGTTGTTTCAACAAGAATGTCTTTTTCTTCACATCCTTCCTTACAGAAGATCTTCCTGCTTCCAGAGAACAAGAAGTCGCAGCCATGTGTGATGGTGCCTCCTTCCTTTCCTGTAATAGTTTGTGCATTGATGAGTCCAGTGTTTTCATTCTGCAGAGCTGCTGAAAAGATGAACAGTCAATAGTTACTATCTTCCTGTAACATACTTAAGTTTGATGATAATTAACAGATCTGGGAGCTGCTCAGTTCAAACACTTTAGTTCCATTTTTATTTGGTCAGCAGATCAGAGCATTATGAAATGTAATTTACTACTATTTCATTCACTTTGATTAACTGTAATTCACGTTTATTATTGACAGAGACAGAAAGAAAACTTTGCCAACTGTAAAAATTTGACAGATTCAACTAAACACATCTAAACTTCAGACATTAGCTTCAGTGTAAAGAATCATTCATTCAGATTGGACCGGACTGTCTGATAATCAAATAAACAGCTGATTATTTTTTATTAAATAATCAGTATCAGAGACACAGAAGTTGTTACTGAGAGCAGCTCATGTTATACTTTTCACATCAATCACAGAAACTGTAAATGAGCCATTTAAGACTTGCTGTTGTCTTCAAGTCAACGTAAAACCTGCTCAGGTGCGTCTTTTTCTTTTGTTGCTGTTTTTCATTGATACAATCAGATCCCTGTTACTAACAACTGATCATTTTAATTGATCCAAATTTGTATAATCAATGCAGCTTTACATATGTTTTATGTAACCACTTGAATTCATGAACAATCGAACAAACCTTCTGCAGAAAAAGACTCAAGATGAAGTTCACTTTCAAGTTAACTCTCTTCAGCTCTAACGCTGGCGCCAAAGTGGTTAACTACAAGTTAGCAAGAGTAAGAAGCATCAACTTCTCTATTTCTGTGAGATGTCGCTTTGGTTTCTTTCAGCTAAAGAAGTGCAGTTTCCTGTGTTATAAAGCTGGCAGGCTGTAACAGTCTCACAAAGACAACAAAAAGCAACGATAAAACAGGTACAGATGAACAATCGTAGAATTCAGATTGGTGGGCTAAAAGAAAATAGTTTGTCTTTAGATTTTGAGGAGATGAAAATTTGTAAATGAATAGCTTTTAAAGTGACTCATAACTGAACATCATGTTCAACCACAGAAACAAAAAAGTGAGACGAGACAGACGGAAATACTGGCTGATATGAGAAGCGACAAAACAGAGTCCGCTGTTCAACTGTTCAACAGAACTAACTGACAAACTACAGAAACTAAAGAAAAATTACTTAATAAACACAGAACATGATAAAATATAAACAGAGTACTCACAGAGGATGAAGATGCAGATCAGCATCTGACTGACTTTCATGTTTGAGGCTCTGATGGTTTCAGACCGTCTCTCTTCTTCTTCTTCTCCTCTGGTAAATCAGGAACTTGTTCATGACGAGTCCGTCCTCCAAACAACACACACTCAACTCTCCTCCCCCTTTATTAGTCTCTTTCTCCTCTCACAGAGTCAAATGTAAGGCTTGGTCATTGGTCTTGGAAATCGGTCTTGGACATCAGCAGAGGGTGAAAATAGCATGTAGAGCCGGATTATTTTCACGTCTTACTCTGTGAATTGAGGATTTATTTTGACATTAGAGCTGATGGTGTAAAGAAGAACCAGGACTGTGTTGGTGAGTTTTATATTGTTCATGTCCAGTTTGAATGAATCGTGTTTGACGATGAGTTAACGAGGAGATTGAACTTGTTTTAGTGCTGTCAGAGAGAAACTAGAACTCAGAAGCTGTACAGTAGGATATTTTTCTGTTTAGGAAAGAAAATGGAAGTAAAAAGATTTATGTTCTTGACATTTTGTTAGTTTATTGTGGCAAACTTGTCCCAACTGAAACTATGGTGGCTGTCGCATCTTGCCGGTACGAGGTGGTTATTAGGAGACAGAACTGTTCAGCATGCTAACTTCAGTAGACATCTCTGCAACACAATACATAGAAGTAACTGATGTAACATCAATACTGTTGTTTTCTCTGTTGATGATGTTTGGTGATGTTTTAAACTAAAATTCTGGTCATATCTTACAGATTGCAGATATATATCCTTTAACAACAGAGTCAAAGTGATTTCAAAAGCAACAAACTCTCACAGAATAATCACTCAACAGTCAAGGCAAACACAAGGAAGCTTCGTCATCGAAGGTAAAAACAAAAAGGCAGAACAGAAAACGTAAAAACACAAAAATTCGACATGAGTATTTAAAAGGAATAAAAGTATTCAAACCAGCAACATCACAGAAAAGGAAAGAAACAAAAAAAATGGAGATAATAAAATGGAATAAAATCAATAAGAAGGCAACATTACATCAGAGGAATTTAGAACAGATAAATAGACTAAAGCAAAGTGAAATGATTAAAAAGACAGACTGATGACAAATCAGTTAAAAAACAGTGACATCACATAAAAGCAAGTCGATAGAATATGTGCATCAGCTTTTTCTTTCCTCTTTCACACTAAACATTCAGGACTTCCTCCTCAAAACAACAGAAGCTTATAGGATGAGAAATAATCAAGAAGAACCTGACGGTACTCGTGGCGCCGGGTCCGCCGTCAACAGTTTTTACAGACTGTCTTCGGCGAACTGGCTGCAGGGTAAATAGTAAACTGTAGATATTTCTACAGGAGGAGATCTGCTCTGTCTGTCCTCTCCAAGCTCCTCATACACTGGGTCGGCCTGCAGGAGGAGAAGGGGGTTTTGGTTTGTATTAATATCAGCTGGTTTCACAAACACTTATGATGCTCAATGTCCCGAATTAACTCTCAGACTCACCTCAGTGACATTCATATACTCTGCTTCCACAGGTGGATCTGAAAAGAAAAAAAAACATCCAGTTGAGAAGATTAGATCCACTGTTAAAAACACATACAGCTCATTTCATTCAGGGAAAATAATTTGCTTTGTGAGAAATGTTTTGTGTTTCTGTCGCCTCACCTTCAGCAGCTTTACTGGCCCTCCTCCTGCAGAATATCAGCACAGCTGCTGATGATACGATGAAGATGACGACCAGAGTCAGACGAACATACAGCTGCACACCTGTGGCTGTTTGAGCAGCACAGTACGATTATGTTATGAGAAACATTCAATCTTTCTTTTAGACAGTTCATCAGGAACTTTTCAGGTGACTTCTACCTGCAGCTGGTGGGACTGATGTTGGACGAGGAGGGAGAGTCAGGGTTGGTTTCAACATTAATGGAGCCATGAAACAAAAAAATAAAAACATAATAACTTGCTCTGGATTGTAAAGACACAAAACAAATCCTGACGATGACTTTTCATTTAAATCACTGAGTGTATTTTCATTCCAGAGCTAAATGCAGGTCATCACTGTGTTTGGTGCAACAATATTCAAATCAACTGCAGTGAGACAGTTTGGGTTTATCAGATATTTTACAGATGAATGAATGAAGAAGCATTTAGAATGTAAATATACAGCTCTGAATAAAACCACTAGACTGAACATGTTAGTATATCTGAGCAGCTGTCAGTGAACAGTTAACTCAAAGACTCTCAGCAGAAACTCACCATCTTCAAATCTGATCTCATAGTAGTCGTATTCTATCCACTCTGTGTCCGTTGAGTTAATCAGATCTTTTCAAATGGATAAAGGGAAATATATAAGTATTAATAATGGTGAAAATTTGCAGCTATAAAAAAGTTGTTGAAATAAACATACTTGGTTATTTGAGCAGCTGTCAGTTTACACTTAATTCATAGACTCTAAAACTTACCAAAATCATATCCCACTTCATAGTCGTCATATGGGAACAACTCTGTGTCCGTTCCATTTGAGTTAACCAGATCTTTTCAAATAGATGAAGGAATATGTATAAGTATCAATAATGGTGAAAATAAGCAGCTATAAAAAAAAGTTATTAAACTAAACTTACTTGGTTATTTGAGCAGCTGTCAGTTTACGCTTAATTCATACACTCTCAAACTCACCATGTGCAACTCTGATCTCAAAGTCCTGATTTGAATCTAGTAACAACTCTCTGCCCATTCTACATGTATAGCACCCTGAGTCAGACTTGATCAGGTTTGTGATGCTCACATACAGAAATGAGGATAATTGACTTGTTTGTTTATATTTGATGCCGTATCTGCCTCTCTGAGCTTCATCATCAGTTGTTTCAACAAGAATTTTTTTTTCTTTACATCCGTCTTTACAGAAGATCTTCCTGCTTCCAGAGAACAGGAATAGACACGTGTGATATTTCCTCCTTCATTACCTATAATGATAGTTTCTGCATTGATGAGTCCAGTGTTTCCATCCTGCAGAGCTGTTGAAAAGATGAACAGTCAATAGTTACTATCTTCCTGTAACATACTTAAGTTTGATGATAATAAACAGATCTGGGAGCTGCTCAGTTCAAACACTTTTGTTCCATTTTTAATTTATTAGCAGATTCAGAGCATTTTGAAATTTAATTTACTACCATTTCATTCACTTTAACTGTAATTCATGTATTTGACAGATTCAACGAAACACATCTAAACTTCAGACTTCAGCTTCAGTGTAAAGAATCATTCATTCAGATTGAACCAGACTGTCTGATAATCAGACTGAATCTCCAGTCACTCAGTCTGACTTTGTGTTCAGATCAGCTGATTGGTTTTTATTAAATAATCAGTATCAGAGACACAGAAGTTGTTACTGAGAGCAGCTCATGTTATACTTTTCACATCAATCACAAAAAGTGTAAATGAGCCATTTAAGACTTGTTGTTGTCTTTAAGTCAACGTAAAACCTGCTCAGCTGCGTCTGACTTTTTCTTTTGTTGCTGTTTTTCATTGATACAATCAGATCCCTGTTACTAATAACTGACCATTTTAAATGATCCAAATTTGTATAATCAGTGCAACTTAACATATGTTTTATGTGACCACTTGAATTTGTGAACAATCGAAACCGCAAGTTAACAAGAACAAGAAGCATCGACTTCTCTATTTCTGTAAGATGTCACTTAAGTTTCCTTCTTCTAGAGAAATGAGGTAGTTTCCTGTGGTATAAAGCTTGACCAGTGTCAGCAGGCAGGCTGAGGCAAAAAATAACCGTACTTCTGTAACAGTCACACCAATACAACAAAAAGCTACGATAAAACAAGACAAAATATTGTTTGTTTTTTCTTAGATTTTGATGTGATAACTATTTATAAAGAACTTAATTTTAAAGTGACTCATAACTGAACATCATGTTCAACCACAGAAACAAAAAAGTGAGACAGAGACAGGCGGAAATACTGTCCTATAGGAGAAGTGAGAAAACAGAGTCCGCTGTTCAACTGTTGAACAAAACTAACTGACAAACTACAGAAACTAAAGAAAAATTACTTTATAAACACAGAAGATGATAAAATATAAACAGTGTACTCACAGAGGATGAAGATGCACATCAGCATCTGACTGACTTTCATGTTTGAGGCTCTGATGGTTTCAGACCGTCGCTCTTCTTCTTCTCTGGTAAATCAGGAACTTGTTTATGACGAGTCCGTCCTCCAAACAACACACACTCAACTCTCCTCCCCCTTTATTAGTCTCCTTCTCCTCTATAGAGTCAAATGTAAGGCTTGGTTGGAACTTAAAGCGACACTACATGTCATACTTTTGCACATATATAAAAAGGAACGTCTTTATATTTGTTAATTATTGAGTGTCTTGTTGTCTTAAAAGGTGTAGTTTGTAGATAGCCAGAATTAAAAGGCAGCTCATAAACTACAGGGGGCAGCAAAACCGCCAACTGACTGAGTTTTGAAAATGGCATGTCGAGCCGCAGTATAGTTTAACTTCTTACTTTGTGAACTGAGGATTTATTTTGACCTCATTAGAGGTGATGGTGTAAAGAAGAACCAGGACTGTGTTGGTGAGTTTTATATTGTTCATGTCCAGTTTGAATGGAGTGTGTTTGACGATGAGTTAACGAGGAGATTAAGCTCGTTTTAGTGCTGTCAGAGAGAAACTAGGATATTTTTCTGTTTGGTAAAGAAAATGGAAGTAAAAAGATTTATGTTCTTGACATTTTGTCAGTTTATAGTGGCGAACATGCTTTTGTTCACATGTCCCAGCTGAAACTTTGGGGGCTGTCGCATCTTGCCGGTACGAGGTGGTTATTAGGAGACCGGACTGTTCAGCATGCTAACTTCAGTAGACATCTCTGCAACACAATACACAGAAGTAACTGATGTAACATCAACACTGTTGTTTTCTCTGTTGATGATGTTTTAAGCTAAAATTCTGGTCATATCTTACAGATTGCTCCTTTAAAACAAGAGGACAATCTGCCAGTTTAACCTGTTTCCAATAAAAATCTACTTGAATTCTGCTGTAGTTAGTTTTTTGGGCTCCAGTAGAATAAAACAGGATGAACACACAGGCTGATGATTTAATGTTTCCTTCTGTTGGAAAACTTGTTTTTTAATTCTGTATTTTTACAAGAGGATGAACTTTTCAACATCAACATATTTTTTCCTCAGTTATACGATTCACAGGGTAAACAAGCCTATATTTAAAAATACTTTGTAGGTAAAAGGAAAAGTGTTCATAGTCTTATTTTTCACTTTATATTATTCTGTTCTTGTCTATAACTCACTGTTGTTCTTTTCACTCCATCTATGACTCTTAAGCTGTTGTAACAATAATAATTATAATATATCGGTTTTATATAGCGCTTTTGTAGACACTCAAAGACGCTTTTACAAAAGAACATAAAGACACAAACACATACAGATACTCAAAAACAACAAACAAGAAAAACAAAAAAAGAACAAGAAAGAGAGAGGGTGGAAAATGATTTGTCAGGTGTTGTAAGTGATGTTGAAGAGATGGGTTTTGAGATGACTTTTGAAGGACGGCAGTGAATCAGAGTTACGGATGGCCAGGGGGATGGAGTTCCAGAGGGTAGGGGCAGCAATGGCAAAGGCTCTGTCCCCTATGGTGCGGTATTTGGTCCTGGTGATGGGGGTGAGGGTGTTGGCATTAGCGGAGCGTGTTCGGTGGGGGTGAATGGGGCGATGGAGGAGATCTGTCAGGTATGAAGGGGCAAGGTTGTTAAGGGCTTTGTAGGTGGTGAGGAGGATCTTGAAATGTATGCGTTGTGTTATGGGAAGCCAGTGAAGTTGACGGAGGATGGGCGTGATGTGTTCTCTGGAGGGGGTGTGGGTGAGCAGTCGGACAGCGGAGTTCTGAACATATTGCAGTTTTTGAAGAACAGTGGAGGGGAGACCATACAGGATGCTATTGCAGTAGTTGAGTCTGGAGGTGATGAAGGCATGAATAAGTGTTTCAGCGGCTGAGAAGGAGAGAGTGGGTCGAAGGCGTGCTATGTTCTGGAGGTGGAAGAAGGATGTTTTGGTGACGTGGTTTATGTGTTTTTTGAAGGAGAGTGTGGGGTCCATGTAGATGCCAAGGTTTCTGACCAGGGGGGAGGGAGTGACAGAGTGGCCATCGATGCAGAGTGAGAAGTTCTCGGAGGTGGGGAGGGTGGATTTTGGGCCAAAGATTATGATTTCAGTTTTATTGTTGTTGAGTTTGAGGAAGTTGTGGTTCATCCAGGTTTTTATGTCGGTGAGGCAGTTGGTGAGGGTGGAGAGAATAGCTGGAGTGATGGATTTGGTGGTGATGTAGAGTTGAGTGTCGTCAGCGTAGCAGTGAAAGTGAAGTCCATGGCGGCAGATGATGTGACCAAGTGGGAGCATGTAGAGGATGAAGAGGATGGGGCCAAGCACTGAGCCCTGGGGGACTCCGTGAGAGACGGGGTGGTGTGGGATTTGTGATTGTTTATTGCGATATAGTGAAATCTTTCAGAGAGGTATGAGTTGAACCAGGAAAGGGCGGAGTCGGTGATGCCTATAGATTTCAGGTGGCTGAGGAGGATGGAGTGGTTGACGGTATCGAAGGCAGCACTGAGGTCCAGGAGAAGTAACACGTGAATTTCTCCACTGAGGGATTTATTAAGTCTCATCTCAACTAAAAAAAAAATAAAACTGGCCTGTTTTGTCACATAAGCATCATTTCAGCTGGTGTACTGCCTCATGTAAACTGTTCACAGGGCTTTATCGCCAAATCTATGATTTTATATTGAGTTGAATATGTGCATCACCTTTCCTCCCTCTCTCACACTCAAACATTCAGGACTTCCTCCTCGAAACAACAAAAGATATGATCGAGATTTGATCGAAAAGAAACTGACGGGGGCTTAAGACCCCTCATGGATCTGCCTTCAACAGTTTTTACACACTGTCTTCGGCGAACTGGCTGCAGGGTAAATTGTGAACTGCAGATACTCCTACAGGAGGAGATCTGCTCCGTCTGTCCTCTCCGAGCTCCTCGTACACTGGGTCGGCCTGCAGGAGGAGAAGAGGGGTTTGGTTTGCATTAATATCAGCTGGTTTCACAAACACTTATGATGCTCAATGTCCCGAATTAACTCAGACTCACCTCAGTGACATTAACAAGCTCAGCGTCCACAGGAGGATCTGAAAAACATCCAGTTGAGAAGATTAGATCCAAAAAACACATACAGCTCATTTCATTCAGGGAAAATAATTTGTTTTGTGAGAAATGTTTTGTGTTTCTGTCGCCTCACCTTCAGCAGCGAGAAGGGACAGTAAAGCTGAATATCAGCACAGCTGCTGATGATACGATGAAGATGACGACCAGAGTCAGACGAACATACAGCAGCACACCTGTGGTTGTTTGAGCAGCACAGAATAATTATGTTAAACACTTTGGTTCATTATAAAATGTATTTGGAGTCTGCATAACTGACCTCCAGGTCCATGTGAGACCTGAGGGTCCATTCATGTGGAAACCAAATGTAACATTGACCAAATATACAAAAAACTAAGAAAAAATGAAAACAAGCAGAAAATTACGAGAAACATTCAATCTTTCTTTCAGATTGTAAATCAGGAACTTTTCAGGTGACTTTTAACTGCGTCTGATGGGACTAATGTTGGAGGAGGTGGGAGAGTCAGGGTTGGTTTCAACATTAATGAAGCCGTGAAACAAAATAAAAACCGCAAAACAACATAGATTGAGTTGGATTGTAAAGACACAAACAAATCCCGACGATGACTTTTTCACAAACTTCTGTTGAATTATGTAAATGTACCTGGACCTGCAGCTCTTTGTCGCTGTCCAGTCTGGCTGCTGGTGTCAGTGGAGGCTGATGAAGGTGTGGAGCTTCCTGTAACGACGTTTGAACTCCGAGTTTTTGTCGGTGTGGATGTTGATGGGACTGATGGTGGATAAATAGTGAGGGGATGGGTTAGTTCTGTGATTTGAGCTGTGAAATATGAAAGTGACAATAAAACAATCTGATGTTCTCTGCAAACGAGCTAAATACTGGAGATGAATGTTTCTGGAGCAACAATATTTAACTGCAGTGAGACAGTTTAGTTTATGAGGTATTTTACAGATGAATGAAGGAGATTTAATCAGAAAATTTGCAGCTTTGAATAAAAAAAAAATTAGATTCAACATGTTGGTTTATTTGAATCATCAGCAGCTGACAGTGAACAATTAATTCAAAGACTCTCAGGAGAAACTCACCTTCTTCAACTCTGATCTCAAAGTCCTCTTTTGAATCTGGAAACCAGTTTATGTCCAAGCTACATCTGTAGCTCCCCGAGTCAGACTTGGTCAGGTTTGTGATGCTCACATACATAACTGAATAATGAAATGTGCCAGCTGCTTCTTTCCATTCGATGCTGTATCTGCCTCTCTGAGCTCTGTCACCAGTTGTTTCAACAAGAATGTCTTTTTCTTCACATCCTTCCTTACAGAAGATCTTCCTGTTATTAGAGATTGAGTGGAAGGAGCAGCCAAGTGTGATGTTTCCTCCTTCCTTTCCTGTAATAATAGTTTCTGCATTGATGAGTCCAGTGTTTCCATCCTGCAGAGCTGTTGAAAAGATGAACAATCAATAGTTACTATCTTCCTGTAACAAACTTAAGTTTGATGATAATTAACAGATCTGGGAGCTGCTCAGTTCAAACACTTTAGTCCCATTTTTATTTCGTCAGCAGGTTCAGAGCATCATGAAATGTCACTTACAACCATTTCATTCACTTTGATTAACTGTAATTCATGTTTATTATTGACAGAGACAGAAAGAAAACTTTGCTAATTGTAAAAAGTATTTGACAGATTCAGCTAAACACATCTAAACTTCAGACTGAATCTTCAGTGTAAAGAATCGTTCATTCAGATTGGATCGGACTGTCTGATAATCAGACTGAATCTCCAGTCACTCAGTCTGACTTTGTGTTCAGATCAGCTGATTGTTTATTAAATAATCAGTATCAGAGACACAGAAGTTGTTACTGAGAGCAGCTCATGTGATACTTTTTACACCAATCACAGAAACTGTAAATGAGCCATTTAAGACTTGTTGTTGTCTTCAAGTCAACGTAAAACCTGCTCAGCTGCGTCTGACTTTTTCTTTTGTTGCTGTTTTTCATTGATACAATCAGATCCCTGTAACTAATAACTGATCATTTTAATTGATCCAAATTTGTATAATCAATGCAGCTTTACATATTTTGTACTTAACCACTTCAATTTGTGAACAATCAAACAAGCGTGGGAAACTGCAAGGTGACAAGAGCAAGAAGCATCGACTTCTCTATTTTTGTAAGACGTCACTTCGGTTTCTTTCTGATAAAGAAATGAGGTAGTTTCCTGTGGTATAAAGCTTGACCAGTGTCAGCAGGCAGGCTGAGGCAAAAAATAACCGTACTTCTCACAACAATACAACAAAAAGCAACGATAAAAGAAGTACCGACGAACAATTGTTTGTTTTTTGTTAGATTTTGATGAGATAACTATTTGTAAAGAACTTAATTTTAAAGTGACTCAGAACTGAACATCATGTTCAACCACAGAAACAAAAAAGTGAGAGAGACAGGCGGAAATACTGGCCTATAGGAGAGGTGACAAAACAGAGTCCGCTGTTCAACTGTTCAACAGAACTAACTGACAAACTACAGAAACTAAAGAAAAATTACATAATAAACACAGAAGATGATAAAATATAAACAGTGTACTCACAGAGGATGAAGATGCAGATCAGCATCTGACTGACTTTCATGTTTGAGGCTCTGATGGTTTCAGACCGTCGCTCTTCTTCTTCTTCTCTGGTAAATCAGGAACTTGTTTATGACGAGTCCGTCCTCCAAACAACACACACTCAACTCTCCTCCCCCTTTATTAGTATCTTTCTCCTCTCACAGAGTCAAATGTAAGGCTTGGTCATTGGTCTTGGACATCAGCAGAGGGTGAAAATAGCATGTAGAGCCGGATTATTTTCACGTCTTACTCTGTGAATTGAGGATTTATTTTGACATTAGAGCTGATGGTGTAAAGAAGAACCAGGACTGTGTTGGTGAGTTTTATATTGTTCATGTCCAGTTTGAATGAATCGTGTTTGACGATGAGTTAACGAGGAGATTGAACTTGTTTTAGTGCTGTCAGAGAGAAACTAGAACTCAGAAGCTGTACAGTAGGATATTTTTCTGTTTAGGAAAGAAAATGGAAGTAAAAAGATTTATGTTCTTGACATTTTGTCAGTTTATTGTGGCGAACATGCTTTTGTTCACATGTCCCAGCTGAAACTTTGGGGGCTGTCGCATCTTGCCGGCACAAGGTGGTTATTAGGAGACCGGACTGTTCAGCATGCTAACTTCAGTAGACATCTCTGCAACACAATACATAGAAGTAACTGATGTAACATCAATACTGTTGTTTTCTCTGTTGATGATGTTTGGTGATGTTTTAAACTAAAATTCTGGTCATATCTTACAGATTGCAGATATATATCCTTTAACAACAGAGTTAAAGTGATTTCAAAAGCAAGGAACTCGGGAAGACACTATCACAGAATAATCACTCAACAGTCAAGGCAAACACAAGGAGGCTTCGTCATCGAAGTAAAAACAAGAAGGCAGAACAGAAAACGTAAAAACACAAAAGAAAATCAACATGAGTATTTAACAGGAATAAAAGTATTCAAACCAGCAACATCACAGAAAAGGAAAGAAACAAAAAAATGGAAATAATAAAATGGAATAAAATCAATCAAGAGGAAGGCAACATTACATCAGAGGAATTTAGAACAGATAAACAGACTAAAGCAAAGTGAAATGATTAAAAAGACAGACTGATGACAAATCAGTTAAAAAACAGTGACATCACATAAAAGCAAGTTGATAAAATATGTGCATCAGCTTTTCCTTTCCTCTTTCACACTGAACATTCAGGACTTCCTCCTCAAAACAACAGAAGCTTATAGGTTGAGAAATAATCAAGAAGAAACTGACGGAATCGTGGTGCCGGGTCCGCCGTCAACAGTTTTTACACACTGTCTTCGGCGAACTGGCTGCAGGGTAAATAGTAAACTGTAGATATTTCTACAGGAGGAGATCTGCTCTGTCTGTCCTCTCTGAGCTCCTCGTACACTGGGTCGGCCTGCAGGAGGAGAAGAGGGTTTTGGTTTGTATTAATATCAGCTGGTTTCACAAACACTTACGATGCTCAATGTCCCAAATTTACTCAGACTCACCTCAGTGACATGAACATACTCTGCTTCCACAGGAGGATCTGAAAAACATCCAGTTGAGAAGATTAGATCCAAAAAACACATACAGCTCATTTCATTCAGGGAAAATAATTTGTTTTGTGAGAAATGTTTTGTGTTTCTGTCGCCTCACCTTCAGCAGCTTTACTGGCCCTCCTCCTGCAGAATATCAGCACAGCTGCTGATGATACGATGAAGATGACGACCAGAGTCAGACGAACATACAGCTGCACACCTGTGGCTGTTTGAGCAGCACAGTATAATTATGTTATGAAAAACATTCAATCTTTCTTTCAGACAGTTCATCAGGAACTTTTCAGGTGACTTCTACCTGCAGCTGGTGGGACTGATGTTGGACGAGGAGGGAGAGTCAGGGTTGGTTTCAACATTAATGGAGCCATGAAACAAAAAAATAAAAACATAATAACTTGCTCTGGATTGTAAAGACACAAAACAAATCCTGACGATGACTTTTCATTTAAATCACTGAGTGTATTTTCATTCCAGAGCTAAATGCAGGTCATCACTGTGTTTGGTGCAACAATATTCAAGTCAACTGCAGTGAGACAGTTTGGGTTTATCAGATATTTTACAGATGAATGAAGAAGCATTTAGAATGTAAATATACAGCTCTGAATAAAACCACTAGACTGAACATGTTAGTATATCTGAGCAGCTGTCAGTGAACAGTTAACTCAAAGACTCTCAGCAGAAACTCACCATCTTCAAATCTGATCTCATAGTAGTCGTATTCTATCCACTCCGTTGAGTTAATCAGATCTTTTCAAATGGATAAAGGGAAATATATAAGTATTAATAATGGTGAAAATTTGCAGCTATAAAAAAGTTGTTGAAATAAACATACTTGGTTATTTGAGCAGCTGTCAGTTTACACTTAATTCATAGACTCTAAAACTTACCATAATCATATCCCACTTCATAGTCGTCGTATGGGACCAACTCTGTGTCCGTTCCGTTTGAGTTAACCAGATCTTTTCAAATGGATGAAGGAATATGTACAAGTATTAATAATGGTGAAAATAAGCAGCTATAAAAAAAAGTTATTAAACTAAACTTACTTGGTTATTTGAGCAGCTGTCAGTTTACGCTTAATTCATACACTCTCAAACTCACCATGTGCAACTCTGATCTCAAAGTCCTGATTTGAATCTGGTAACAACTCTCTGCCCAATCTACATCTGTAGCGTCCCGAGTCAGACTTGGTCAGGTTTTTGATGCTCACATACAGAAATGAGGATAATTGACTTGTTTGTTTATATTTGATGCCATATCTGCCTCTCTGAGCTTCATCATCAGTTGTTTCAAAATTAATTTTTTTTCTTTACATCCGTCTTTACATAGGATCTTCCTGCTTCCAGAGGACAAGAATAGACACGTGTGATATTTCCTCCTTCATTACCTATAATGATAGTTTCTGCACTGATGAGTCCAGTGTTTTCATCCTGCAGAGCTGTTGAAAAGATGAACAGTCAATAGTTACTATCTTCCTGTAACATACTTAAGTTTTATGATAATTAACAGATCTGGGAGCTGCTCAGTTCAAACACTTTAGTCCCATTTTTAATTTATTAGCAGATTCAGAGCATTTTGAAATTTAATTTACTACCATTTCATTCACTTTAACTGTAATTCATGTATTTGACAGATTCAACTAAACACATCTAAACTTCAGACTGAATCTTCAGTGTAAAGAATCATTCATTCAGATTGGACCGGACTGTCTGATAATCAGACTGAATCTTCAGTCACTCAGTCTGACTTTGTGTTCAGATCAGCTGATGGTTTTTATTAAATAATCAGTATCAGAGACACAGAAGTTGTTACTGAGAGCAGCTCATGTTATACTTTTCACATCAATCACAAAAAGTGTAAATGAGCCATTTAAGACTTGTTGTTGTCTTTAAGTCAACGTAAAACCTGCTCAGCTGCGTCTGACTTTTTCTTTTGTTGCTGTTTTTCATTGATACAATCAGATGCCTGTAACTGATAACTGATCATTAATTGATCCAAATTTGTATAATCAATGCAACTTTACATATTTTGTACTAACCACTTCAATTTGTGAACAATCAAACAAGCGTGGGAAACTGCAAGGTGACAAGAGCAAGAAGCATCGACTTCTCTATTTCTGTAAGATGTCACTTCGGTTTCTTTCTTCTAGAGAAATTAGGTAGTTTCCTGTGTTATAAAGCTTGACCAGTGTCAACAGGAAGGCTGAAGCAAAAAATAACCGTACTTCTGTGACAGTCACACAAATCAACAAAAAGCGACGATAAAACGAGTACCGACGAACAATCGTTTGTTTGTTAGATTTTGATGAGATAAATATTTGTAAAGAACTTAATTTCAAAGTGACTAATAACTGAACATCATGTTCAACCACAGGAACAAAAAAGTGAGACAGAGACAGGCGGAAATACTGTCCTATAGGAGAAGTGAGAAAACAGAGTCCGCTGTTCAACTGTTGAACAAAACTAACTGACAAACTACAGAAACTAAAGAAAAATTGCTTAATAAACACAGAAGATGATAAAATATAAACAGTGTACTCACAGAGGATGAAGATGCAGATCAGCATCTGACTGACTTTCATGTTTGAGGCTCTGATGGTTTCAGACCGTCTCTGTTCTTCTTCTTCTCTGGTAAACCAGGAACTTGTTCATGACGAGTCCGTCCTCCAAACAACACACACTCAACTCTCCTCCCCCTTTATTAGTCTCTTTCTCCTCTACAGAGTCAAATGTAAGGCTTGGTCGGAACTTAAAGCAACACTACATGTCATACGTTTGTTCAAAGATAAAAAAAAGAATGTCTTTATATTTGTTAATTATTGAGTGTGTGTTTTTCTTAAAGGTGTTGTTTGTAGATGGCCAGAATTAAAAGGCAGCTCATAAACTACAGGGGGCAGCAAAACCGCCAACTGACTGAGTTTTAAAAAATGGCATGTAGAGAAGCAGTATATTTTAATGTCTTACTCTGTGAATTGAGGATTTATTTTGACCTCATTAGAGGTGATGGTGTAAAGAAGAACCAGGACTGTGTTGGTGAGTTTTAGATTGTTCATGTCCAGTTTGAATGAATCGTGTTTGACGATGAGTTAACGAGGAGATTAAACTTGTTTTAGTGCTGTCAGAGAGAAACTAGAACTCAGAAGCTGTACAGTAGGATATTTTTCTGTTTGGTAAAGAAAATGGAAGTAAAAAGATTTATGTTCTTGACATTTTGTCAGTTTATTGTGGCGAACTTGTTTTTGTTCACATGTCTCAGCTAAAACTATAAGGGATGTTGCATCTTGCCGGTACGAGGTGGTTATTAGGAGACCGGACTGTTCAGCATGCTAACTTCAGTAGACATCTCTGCAACACAATACATAGAAGTAACTGATGTAACATCAACACTGTTGTTTCCTCTGTTGATGATGTTT
>JBBNBP010000499.1:0-12029 GCA_039737535.1 Lagodon rhomboides
TCTCAACCATGTTTTTATAATATTTGATGTGCAAAATAATCTCAGAGAACTGCTCAGTTACAATCAGCAATGCTTATTAAATCAATCAGTGTCATTGATCCAACTTACTTAATAAACAACAGTCATTTACTACAACAAGCAATGCTACAAAACAGCATTGCTTGTGTGTGTGTGTAACGTGGGAAACCAGCGTTTTGAAGAGACTACCAAAATGGCAGATGCGAATTTGGGGAAGTCACATTGAACTGACTACAAAAGATGGTGGGCATGATTTTGGAGAAATCACATTACCTTGAATATAAAATGGCAGATGTGAGCAAGTCAGACCAAAGGTTGTTAGTTGAGCAATGAGCAGGATTTGAATAAAGAGAATGGTTACAACACCGTTGGCCTCATGTGCACTTTTGAATACACACAAGATGGCAAAGAGCAGAGCAGTGACATGTAGCCCCGTCCTTGCTGCCTTTCGAGTGCAGGAATCCTGCGCCAATTCTCTGCATCCTCCTCTGTGTAAAAGTGTCAGGTGAGGCGAGGGGTGAAATTTCGCTGCGCCTCTGAAACTTCCTCCAGAGGCGCATCAGAGGCGGACTGAACCTCTGTGAATGGAATAAGCCGGCGCGCGGAGCGTGTTGATCTGATGGTGTCACAGTCTGATAACTACACAGGTCCTTCACTCATCAAAATACAGAGAAATGTCCCTCAAAGCAATGTTACAGGACCAAACAACAGCAACGTAGCAACTGTAACTGTCTTTGGCAACATAGGTGTAAAAAAATCACGCAGTTATACGTGGAGAAGTGTCTGTCCTCCCGTCTGTCCTCCTGACTCTTCGTCACATTTCAGCCTGAAAAAACAGCGTCTGTCACCGGCAAAAAACTTTAACTCACCAAGTGTTCGACTCTTTCACGTTTGTATTGTTGTAGTTACTGTCTCACGGTGACGGTCAGCACTCCAGACCGACTTCAGTAAACTTTCCCCCAGAAATCAGCCTCCCTCCCCACGAGTGACAGAGTCAGACAGAGTCAAGTAACTTTGTCACTTTCGAGGATGTTTGGTGGGTCAGGATCTTAATCACAACACATTATAACAGCATCCATATGATTATAAACTGTCAGCAGGTACATGTTTAGATTAAAAGGAGGACACCTGAGGAAACACTTCAAAAGAAACACACAGACGTCATCATGACTGCTTGACTCTGTGTGAATAAACAATGGTGGAGAATTGTTCGAACCGCCGCTGCGGTGATAATGCGGTGACACAAGTATCTATTGTCATAGCCTTGTTTTACCTTCAGGCCTCTCTACTGTCTGCATCATTTGGATGAGGTCCCAACATATGCATGTGTGCATGTATGAAACGCATGCATACCTGTTCTCTGCAGCGTGCTCTTCCCGTAGTCCAAATTCTTCTTCAGCCTCTCAGGGTACTCATTCAACAAACGGTGCTCCAGGAATTTTGTCCGGCCTATGTTCTTGTTCCACCTCTGCTCTAAACTAAGAGCCTCTGGTTTTACAGCGATCCATCTCAGTGCCTTCACATCAAATGTTAAGACGTCTTCTCCATCATAACCAACTACATAAAAAACATTAACTTCTCCAGTCTCATCATCCCATTCACAGCCATGAAACACCTGGAGGACACGGATACCTGAGGGAGAGAGGAGGAAACACAGACATCAGTGAAGCCGTCTCGTCAGATTTAAACATCTGTAGCAGAGTTAGAACATGCTGTCTGGACAAAAGATAAAACACCACGAAAGACCAGTGAAAACCAAAGAGGAGAAGAAATACTAGAATTTAAGTAATAGAAAATGTTAAAAGAAAGACAATAATATAGAAAATAACTTAAAGCATAAGACTACATCACATTCAAGTAGCTGGTGCATTAATCATCAGGAACTTACACTGAGTGCATACATAAACAAAAGCAATATAAATAAAATACACTATATCGAATCAGAAATAGTCATCAGTAAAAGTCTTGTTTCAACAATACCTCAGCAACAGTCTACCACCATGCTAGCAGCTCAGTTATTTTGTACTTCAGCTCACCTGTGCTATCATGCTCACAGTGGCAATGCTAACATGATGTTTAGCAAATGTAAAGTTCACTATGTTCACTATGTAGCATGCTAACATCAGCTAATAATCAGTAAACACAAAGTCCAGCGGAGGCTGATGTGAATGTCAGTAGTGCTGCATGTCAGACTTGACTAAAAAGGAACCCAAATGTGAGACACCCAGAGGCCGGCAGGTAACGAAAACAAAAAACGAGCTTTAATGCACCCAGAGCTGTAGTCCATAAAAGTCAGAGCAAGACTCAAATCTGAAGTGGACTGTCTGATGGCTGGAAAACGGGAAGACTGGAGATCATAGGCAGGTGGCATGAGGGCTGCAGAGGAGGGTGAGATGTCATTGGCCGACCAAGGTGGGGAGGGGACTTTGAATTTGAACCCCAACTCAGGGACAGCAGAGTTTCCAGCTGGGACCCCCAATGCCACAAGCAGGGAGGAACTATGTCTTCTGGGGCCTCACTTACTGGTGGTAGCCCTCTTGTAAGCCAGGCAGGTTTTCCAGAAAAGGAGACTTCTGGGACCTGTTGTAGTAGTCACCAGGCTAGAGGCCAACCAGTTCAGGTTGTGTCTCTGGCTGGAGGCTGACAGGCAGGTGGCTAGCCAGCCCAGAACAGGAAGGCTAATGACTAACTAAATAGAGCCTCATGAAAGGGAGTGCAGGCTGATTAATAATGCAAAATCTGAAGTTCACAACAAAAGGCAGGCAAATAAACTCACAACAAAACAGAAGCAAAACTAAAACCAAAATAAGAACAAACCAGAGTACCACAAGGACTGAGGCAGCAAAAGCAGGTAAAATATGACGGGAGGAGCAGACAAAGAAACACAGTCGAACCAATGAAGAGTGATGGGAACACACAGGCTGAAATACACAGGACTGACTGACTAACAGAACTCAGGTGAGCAGCAGAGAGACGAAGTGGGAAGTGAAACATCTGGATGAATCAAATCAAATAAAGAAAGAATATTTGGACAATATTTATTGTCACTTAATATTTCATTAAGATATATAATACTGTAGATATGTATTATTTTCTTCTCTCTTTAAGGAAAAGAAGGGCTGAATTTAAAATAAAAAAGGGGAAAATAAATAAAATAGCTTTTTAAAAATTGTGCATCTTAAAATAGATTTGAAAAACAACATTTCTGTTTTCTTCCCCTCAAGTTAGACTTTAGCTACTGCGCTCTGCACTCCTTGACAGCCTCTCCATCAGTAAATGGCTTTTTGTATTGACCTAAAATCCATCGACTCTTAGAGACGACATGTAGTTATGTTTCTCTGTCTCCATCTCACTCTTATCTCTGTCTGTCACTCGCTTCTAACCTCTCTCGTCTGTCTGTATTCAGAGTTGCAATGTTTATTGCCTGGAATGCACAGATTTGATTGGCTGAGTAGCATTACGTGGGACGGCTTAACTCGCATGCAGTTGGTCAGTGGATATCCTGATCCACTAAACCGGCGGTGCAAGTCAAAATAGAAGTGCCCCGTCAAAATGTAAAATACTTCAGTAATTTATTGATTATAGGTCTAAATCCATATAGGACCGCGTCTGTTTCCGTACTCGGACCGCCTGACACTGAAATCCTAAATGACAAGTCGCCCTCTGATCGCGGTCTTCAGTTTCATGCATTGTACGGCCAAATGCAATAACGTGGCATTGAAAAATGTTTTCGAGTCCAAGTATATAAGAGCAGTATCGGCCCAATACCCGATGCCAGTATCAGTATTGGTGCATCCCTAGTATTTGGTCATAAACCAGTAGTAGATAGTAGACCTATCGTTAGTGTAATTGAGTGAAAGTTGCGCCTCTGTGAGATCCAGAGAACTGTATGTTAGATCTCTGGGCAAACCTGATTTCTTTTTTTTTTTCACAATCAGGCCGGTACGCCAGAGATCCGGCACGGCGCCGGACTGCAATCAGCCCTGCATGACAGTCCAACCAGGTGTTATTAAGATATTTCAGTCTAACATTCCCACAGAGCAAGAAGAGCTAAAAACCCTCTGAGCAGTAAGACGTGAACATTCAGTGAACGTACCTCCAGACTGATTGAAGCGCTCTTTAAAATCCTTGATGTGGACTCTTGCATGCTGCTCTTGATCTCTCCAATACAAAGTTTCTCTCTCCCAGTAGTCTGGATCGTCCTCTGAGACTCGACTCATCCAGGTCTGTGTGGGTACCATGTTCTTGGTGATGCTGTCGTAGTGGTTTGTTTGGTATCCATCAACAAACACAACAGCCACAAAGTCGGGGAAATTTGGGATCTCAGAGGACCCAGTCTGGATGTAATTTAGGGAGTGTCTCACTGTAGAGAGGCAGAAACATTCAACATTCAAACTTTTATTGACCATATATGAGCACACTGTAACACTGACATGTAAATGAGACCTTCCTGTCTCTCAGCTGCCAACACAAGCCTGTGGACGATTTGTTGAACTGCTGGACTTCTTTGTATATTACAGTTCCAGCTCTGTCCCCTTAGAAACCTTTAGTCTCAGTCGTGATTTGACGTCATACAGCAGCAGGATAATGAGCCTTAACACACCTCAAAGCTTTGACACAACTACTGAAGACCAAACAAGACCGAGGAGTCCTGGACTGTCCTCCACAGTCACCACAAACACATTCAACATTTATGGGACACTTGAAGACTGAGAAAGCCAAACAAGAAGGTTTGTCAGAGATGCAAAAAGTGGGTTCTGTCTATATCTACAAAGCATTAATACACCTCAGACTCTGTTCATCTGCTCACACTGCTGCATGGTGACGACCTGGACCGTCACCAAAATGTCACGGAGATCTTTGTTATTGTTCTCTCAATGTTCCGTATCTAACTTGGATAACTGTGCGACTTCCAGTAACTCTCTCTAAGTTTGTGTGCGTATGTGCGTGTATTTGCTCGTGTGTGTGTGTGTGTGTGTGTGTGTGTGTGTGTGTGTGTGTGTGTTCATCCTGGCTGACTGGACTATGCGAGCAGGTTTGGTGTATAGAGTTACTGTTTTCACCGTTTTGGAAAGTTCTGGCACTTCTATGTGCTTATTATGTGTGATGTTATCAGTATTCCCCAATATTCTGTTTATCTGAGATCCTAAAACAGAATAACACATTAATATTCAAAGGTCAGTACTGGTCAAATAGTCAGGCCAGATTTCTCAATAAGAATTGCTAATAAGTTTTTAAAACGTCTCCTTCCTTTTTAGCAGTAAAATAAAAATCATCAACTAAAGTTTGTATAACTATAAATGTGCAGTTTGTTTTATGCTATATAATTGTTTATTTTAATGATATGATAGATATTAAGTTCTTTACAGCAGTAAGCGCAATGTCTTATACTACATCAATATAAAAACCTGCTCCTGTCACGTTGTGTTGTCATGTTGTATGAAACATTTAATCCATTGACAAAGACATTTTTTTTCGGAGACATACCTTCACATTAATCTCTGCTGTCTGTCTTTTAACATACAAAATAAGACATTAACTAAAGCATGTTAATACGATGATGGTGCAAACGCATTTTGGACGACTGGAAAGGCTGAAGGAGCGCAGACGTTCAGACCGGAAATGACCCGGGGACAGTAACGGTAACAGTCAACTACAGTTAACTACAGTAAGTTTTAAAAGTGATCTTACCTGCAGCTGCGACACGACATGAAAGCAGAAGCCAAATCAATCTCATCATTTCTGTTTCACAAGTCTCATAAGAGAAAAATAAGAACGGATGAAGTCAAACTCTTTCTCCCTCGATGATTTCCTCGCCTCGTCTTCTTCTTTGAAGTTATTGGCAGCTTCTTCCTGATCAAACGACTAATCTGTGTGCAGAACAGGATTTAAAGCTGTGGGACAAAGATCACAGAGGACAGAAACTGCTCATACATCATTGGTCACTTCGGCAATTTGAGGAACTGAGGTTTACTGTGACAGCAAAACTACTGTGAAACTTTCATAATGAGCTGCTGGGTTTTATCCATTTAAGAGTTTAAAGGAAATGTAAATTAAATTCTTACAGAGTTTAGTCCAAATGTTTTTCCAGTTAAGGTCTTCAGTGAAGTTGCTCCTGTCTGTAGCACCACAGGGAACAACATCACTGTGATATAAACTACACTTACAAATATAACAAACGTCAAAGCAAAAGGTGGATCTCGTATCTGGTGAGCAGGTCTGTGCTGATGTCAGCAGCCTCTCTGAGAGTTTAAATCTGACAGTGATAAATCAGCTGATGGTCTGAGGTTCACTTCTTGTTTTGCAGTCAATGAGGAGAAGTGATCTTATTTTTATTAAAATGTCCTCCACTGATGCTGATTTCTTGTGGATGATTATGAAGAACTTGAGTTTTGCTTCATAGAAGCATATTTTCTTAATCAAGCTTCGAGGAGGAGGCAAAATATTTTGTTCAAGACAGAACTACAAAATATCTCTTGTTATGGTAATGAAGGGTTAGGGTTATGATGGCTGGGCATCTAAACAAAAGAAATCAATCAATCATATACTTTTTTCTGACAGGCTCAGTTTGCATGAAATATTTCACCTCATCCTTGCTTGAATTGCTAAAAAATTAATGTTTAAGATTAAATGCTTAAGAGTGTTTAATATAATCAACATGGGAGAAGTAGGAAGTATGGTTTAAAAAGACCCCATGAAAAACAGAGGTGCAAGGGAAGAGACCCTGCCCAGAGGAAGCCGGGGCCCACGTCCGGAGCCAGGCCCGTACGTGGGCCCGTGAGCAAGCGCCTGGTGGCCGGGTCTGCCATGGGCCCGGCCGGGCACAGCCCGAACGAGTAATGTGGCGCATCTTCCTCCCCCATCACGTGGACCCACCATCCGCAGGAAAAACCGCTGGGGTTGAGTGCGCTGCGACATGGGTGGCAGTGGTGGTGACGGGCCTCGGCGACCCAGACCTGGGCCGCAGAGGCTGACTGATGGGGCGGGAGATTGACCAGAGAGTCGGAGCAGCGGGTGCAGTGTTGTAGGCGCTTCACCGAACGGTTGTGACGAAAAGGGAGCTGAGCCAGAAGGCAAAGCTCTCGATCTACCGGTCAATCTCCGTCCCTACCCTCACCTATGGTCATGAGCGATGGGTCATGACCGAAATAATGAGATCGCGGGTGCAAGCGGCTGAAATGGGTTTCCTCCGCAGGGTGGCTGGAGTCTCCCTTAGAGATAGGGTGAGAAGCTCAGCCATCCAGGAGGGACTCGGAGTAGAGCCACTGCTCCTTTGCGTGGAAAGGAGCCAGTTGAGGTGGTTCGGGCATCTGATGAGGATGCCACCAGGGCGCCTTCCTAGGGAGGTGTTCTTGGCTCGTCCAACTGGGAGGAGGCCTAGGGGTAGACCCAGGACCAGGTGGAGGCATTACATCTCCTCTCTGGCCTGGGAGCACCTGGGGATCCCCCAGTCAGAGTTAGCCGATGTGGCCGGGGAAAAGGAAGTCTGGGGCTCGCTGCTGAAGCTGCTGCCCCCGCGACCCGACCCCGGATAAGTGGATCATTATTGTTTGAATATTCAAATTCAGTTTTGTGCTGAGGTGTCCGACCCATTTTTATTGATGAATGAGTATCAGAGACAATTAATCACAACTTCTGATCACATTATAAACACTGAAAGCCGTTCACAACTGCATTAGATTGGACAGGAGTAAAAACTTTAATAATACAATATAATTAAACAAAATAAATTACATTTAAATACAATAAAATGAAATATGATCAGGGTCTGTTTCAAGTTCAGGTCAGTTGCCTCACAGTGGCTGCCATGATGGTTTTGAGTCTTAAACTAAAGATCTGTGAGGATTCGGAAGTTCTTTTCTTGGATGAAACCGTTTCATTAAAATCAAATTTTAAAAAACAAACCTCCACAGGAGACCTCCCCCTGCACACCAGCTGTTCCTCTGTGATCTTATTTCAAGGATGTGAATCATACATTTTGGCACATTTACACATTATTATGGATCTGACCGGATTCTTACAAGACTCCTGCTGACCAGGCTGCTGTGTTTCCTGAAGTTTCCTGTAACCTGAACTCTTGAGGATCTGTAAGGCTTTGATCCAAGGTTCTGATCTGCCACCGTTGTTCAAACCTGTCTCAGGTATGTGGCAGCAATTAATGTTCTGTTTGATAAGTGAGTGCTGTTGTTGGACAAAAACCAACAAACCAACACTCTGCTGTCTCTATCAGCACCATGACAGACTCATGCATGATTTGTTCCTGGTACTTATTGGTATACTTTTGAAAGAATGAGATCGCGGGTACAAGCGGCTGAAATGGGTTTTCTCCGCAGGGTGGCCGGGGTCTCCCTTAGAGATAGGGTGAGAAGCTCGGCCATCCGGGAGGGACTCGGAGTAGAGCCGCTGATCCTTTGCATGGAAAGGAGCCAGTTGAGGTGGTTTGGGTATCTGATGAGGATGCCACCAGGGCGCCTTCCTAGGGAGGTGTTCCTGGCACGTCCAACTGGGAGGAGGCCTAGGGGTAGACCCAGGACCAGATCGAGGGATTACATCTCCTCTCTGGCCTGGGAGCGCCTGGGGATCCCCCAGTCAGAGTTAGCTGACGTGGCCGGGGAAAGGAAGTCTGGGGCTTGCTGCTAAAGCTGCTGCCCCGCGACCCGACCCCGGATAAAGTGGATGACAATGGATGGATGGATGGATGGAACATGGGAGAAGTCATAATTTATACCTGAAGAAAAAAACTAAATGATTGTCCTGTCGTTTCCTCCTCAGAAGAGGTAATAATCAATCACAACTTCTGATCACATTATAAACACTGAAAGCCGTTCACAACTGCATTAGATTGGACAGGAGTAAAAACTTTAATAATACAATATATGTAGAAGCAGGACAGTTGACTGAAGCGCCTGTTGCAGGCGGAGCACCAGTACGGTTTCTCGCCGGTGTGCGTCCGCAGGTGCACCGCCAGGTTGCCTTTCTCCACGAAGCCGTGGCCGCAGTACGTACAGACAAACGGCTTGTCGCCCGTGTGGCTGCGGACGTGTCGCACCAGCGTCGCCCTCCTGCCGAAGCTTTCCGCAGACAGTGCAGCCGTACGGTCGCTCGCCCAGAGTGGATCCTCATGTGCGTCCGCAGGTTCCCCCGCAGCGTGAAGCTCTGACCGCACACGCCACAGCGGAACAACGCCTCTCTGTGGACTCTGAGGTGAAGCTTCAGGTTCTCGCTTGGCTCCAGATGTTTCCCACACAAGCCGCAGTCTCTCAGATGTGCCGAAGAGTGAGTGAGCAGGAAGCTGATCCTGTGGAAGGACTCGCCACAAACTTTACAGGTGAACAGCGGCGCCGGCTGATGCGACAGATCATTTGAGTCCTTCACCATCAGAGATGAACTCTGTCCTCCGTCTTCTTCTGTCTCCTCTGGTCTCCAATGTCCTGCATCCTCTCTCCAGTAGTCTCCGCTGTCCTCCGTCTCAGAGTGCTCAGCCAGGAGTTGTCCGTCACTCGCTCCGTCTAAACCAGCAGCTGGATCAAAGTCACCGTTCAGTTCAGACTCTTCTCCAGCACCGACTTCCGTTTTAATCTGAGCCGCCGAAGTGCCGGCGTCCATCTCATCCAGACTGTAGTCCTTGTGGACGTTCAGAGTCTGCGTCTGGCCACCAGGACATGTTTTGATCCAGGAGGACGTCTGCAGAGGGTCTGCCGGGACGACACAGATCAATCAATCAATCAATCAATAACACTGTGGGTATGTTTCCTAATCCCTCAGCACTGACTGACAGGAAAATATGACGTAAACCTTCTAACTGAGCACATTAAGACTAAATATTCACAGCAGCATCAGGTTAACTTCCTTCACGTTGAGAATTTCCTCTGCAACCAGCAGCTGAGGCATCTCTCGACTGTTTGTGACCGTTATACACTAAAAGAGAAATAATGCAAAACATTACATGTTCTGATAGACGTCACGCAAGAAAGGGCGTTTCTGGTCGGACTCTGGTTCACAATGACAGAGATGAGAAAGTGTGACTTCATGTTTAGTGGGCTGAGACAGGCGCACTTCAAATAACGTTTTGCCTCACTTACGTATAATGTTGCTTATCCATCGACCTGTTACCTGAATATAAAGACAATAATACATACAAGATACAACTTTGTCCAATCAGAACACACGGAAGGCTCTACGTCACGGTTGGAGAGCGGCTGGAGCTGAGTTTGCCTGTGAAAGTGAAACTATTTCAGAAGTTTGTCTGTTTGTGTCGAGCTGTGTCAGTTTATTTTTTCTTGAGGTGGGTTCAGGGGTAATCGTACCTTCCAGTTCTCATACACAGAACTTAAAAGAGACGAATGGGTTTCTAATATTTTATATAATCAGTGTTGGGTCACTTTCAAAATTCAGTATATATTACTTCTTAACTTAATTTGTTATATATTACATCATTACTGCCTGTGAGGAGTAATATTTTACTTCTTACACTACTTTGTAGTAACTTTCAACAAAATAACCTCTATAGAACAGTTAAACAGCCTCGATGTGTTTAAATAAATGGTCTTGGACTCAGTGAGCAGCAGACAGAGGATCACAGTGAGATATTATGAGATAGGAATTAATATTTGTAATTGTGGGCTCAGTCATATGAAACAAAACAGACCTGTAGCTTCTATAATGTTTCCTTATAATGACACAACAAGACAAACATCTCTTCTTCTTTTTATTGTAGTCCACAGAACAACATATGCATGGACATATGTGATGCATAATTTGATAAAAATTACATTCAGTTACATTAAAAGCCCCAAAAATCAATAAATTATAATCATTATTATCTTCAAAATTAAAATTGAATAGCACTGATTAATATTATAATAAAATTGCCACATGACAACCCGTCCTCACCAGAAAAACAAGAAAATAGGTCGACTGTGTGAAAAGTCAATGTTGACCCATTTTAAATTATGTAAACAAACCTTACTTAAATCAGATACATAACAAATTTAACAAAATCTACTTATTTCAACTTAAACACAATCTGTTCCTAAAATTAAACATGTCTAACTGAAACAAACTACAACCATTTCACAACGTTAACCACAGCGAAGGCGTCACTAGTACTCTCCATAATGTTGTCCTTTGATTTGTATTTTTATTCTCTTCACAAATCATAATACATTTTATTCATATATCCCAAAGTCACGATCACATGACCTCAGTGGGCTTCACAGTCCATACAGTGAACGACATCCTCTGTCCCTAGACTTGATTTCTGTGTGTCAGACACAACAATCTTATTTATTCTTTTATTCTGACTGAAGCTCAAGTTAAACAAAACACAATCAACCTGTGACAATTCTCCTTCAACTGCACCTAATTTAAAGACATACAACGCGATTTTGCCTAATGGACAAATTAATTTCACATACTGATCAATGATTCTTTTGTTTCTATCAAATATTTCCATCTCATCGCAGTTAATTTAAACAGGTTGTAAAAGTCCTCACGTTCCTCAAACGACACCTCGTCTTTCTCCGGTCCACCTTTTCAACAAACCTAAAGAGAGACAGACCAACACTTCAGCATCAACAGTAACATCGACTGTTCACATTTCATAAAGTGCAAACTTCTTTAAACTCAGGAAATCGTTCTAGACAGACTGTATGTGAGACAGAAGGGACCAGTTCAACTTGAGTACAAACTGACCTTCAAATCACATTCATGGACAATCTAACTGATCCATTCATTACTGCAGGACCTGCTCAGCAGATTACTGTCCAGGTAAAACAACATCTAGAGACAAACTACATGACCTCATCAAGGGTCATTCTTCAGATTTTGACTTTTGTCCTGTAACTAAAAACTGTTTTTTTTTTTACCACTGACTCAAGTTGACTGATTTTTTCTTCTTCCATTTGGATTTTAATTTTCAACTGTTCAAAGTTCTACTTGTGCCTTTGTGGTTTGGAGACTTCACTTTTTCTTTACATGTCTGAAGATTTCACTTCCATTTTCACTGCTGA
>JBBNBP010000503.1:0-11396 GCA_039737535.1 Lagodon rhomboides
AAAAGTCAGGACAATCAAACCCTGTGAATATGTGAGCCCTCTGTCATACTGGGGTATTGGTTTATGAGACTTTTTAATACTGACCAGGTCAAACAACAACAGATAAGACTGAAAATCAGTTCACTATGAGCAAGAACAATTAGAAAACAAACACTAGAGTTGAAAATGATCTAAACTCTGACTTTAAACTAATTACAGACTGTGTCATTGTTTAATTCATTCTCATTTCATCTCCTCCATATTCATTACGTCTGTCAGTCCATGAACTGGCTTTAAAGTGACCGGACAGCGCCATCTGTAGGCGGTTTGACACTTTTAACGTGGACTGGAGTATTTAACTGAGAAGCTGTGGATCAGAAGACAACTTCAGCTCCAGATATCAGCGTTACTCTGTAATGTAAAGTAATCTGCAGAGTCCAGACTGATGCAGAGAAGCTGAACACAACTCCCGCTACTTTCTCCTGTTACTTTCACTTTCGTCTGTTATACAGATTCCCGGGTTCACAGCTCTCCACCCCGGAACATGAATGACAAACAGAACTACAGAAGACAGTTCAGTGTCCGTAGAGAGCCTCTAGAGTCTAGAGACTCTCTACAGGCTCTCTAAGTGTAAGTGAATGTAAAAGTGAAAGTAAGTGTCCGTTACTAAACCACAGAGCGGACGGTGACAGCGTTACACCCGTTACTCGTTACTTTATCAACTTGTACAACCGGTTACATGAGCGTCACACTCAAAACGCTCCCCGGAACAACAAACCAGGAACAGCTTTAGTTTCTTCAGGAGGCTTCAGACAAACACACACGTTTAATTTCACCACCGAGGAAGAAATCTAATGTTCAACAACATCACAACATCCGGAAGGTTTCAGCTCAGAACAAGAGTTAATTAGAAACTTCTAGTGTCGCAGCAGGAACGAGACGACGCCCACACACACGGAGAGCAGTAATGACGTCATATTGTTAAAGAATATCTCGAGATAAAACTCAGTATCATTCAGCTTTAATTGATTCCGTAATTCCGTGATTCCGCAATCCAATCAATACTATCGATGTGCGCTGACCATCAGGGTACATGTGACGTCACCGGGCGCTGCGCAGGTGTCTCGTGCACTGTCAGTGATGATGATCAGTTTTCTTACCGTCTCCAGAGCAGCTCAGCAGACAGAGACACACGAGAGGAAGAAGCTCCATAGTTGTCGATGTCCTCTGAGGACTTCACCTCGCTGATGGAGTCTCTATGTGACGGAGCTCCACACACTTCTCAACATCCTGATGGTGTCTCTATAAAAGGGAACTTCACAGAAACAACACCCTTCGTGGTTTCTCACAAACGGTTTCGGTTTCCAAGTATGAATCTGCGACACTTCCGGTACAAACCTTTCAGAATAAAAGCGTCATCAGCAGACCCGTATAGCCACAGACACACAGGGTGCTTTTCATGACTCTTATTTGTGGATACAGAGAAAATATTTTTTTTAACAATGAGCTCATACTGCGAAGTGAAATGGATCCTGTGCCTCTGAGCAGGACACAGTACACAGTGTAAATACACAGTACACAGTATGAATATACAGTACACAGTATGAATATACAGTACACAGTATGAATATACAGTACACAGTATAAATACACAGTACACAGTATAGATATACAGTACACAGTATAAATACACAGTACACAGTGTAAATACACAGTACACAGTATGGACAATACTGATAATGAACAACAACTGACAATAAGTAACCTGTTGATGGTCACTGCACTTCCCCTCCCTCTCTATTGCATTTTTCACATTTGCACTACCTTGCTGCTGCTTCTTCATGCCTACCTCAATGCTACTTTGCACCTCATGTAAATACTGTAAATATCTCATTTCATTTATTTAGTCTATTTATTCTGTCTTACTTGTTTTTTGTCTGGGTACTTAACCTGCTGTGTACTTAACGTGCTGACTTGTTTGTATCTGTGTACAACTAGACAAAGTATTTTGAATTTAATTGAATGTTTAAAGGACCATACCAGTGTTACTACAGGAAAAAACATTTAATTTAAGTTTAAATATGGACAACCCACTTCCAGAATTCATGGTGCATATTCATAATAGTAGCCTACTGCCAATTAACTTTTTATTTTTATCATGAAATGTTATTGTAAACAATATAATAAGTGTATCATTTTCTTCTGTCATGGAGTAAATCACTTCACTGATAAAAGAAAAGAAAGCAGACTCAGTGTGCTGAATGGTACTGCAGTGTCTTATTTTGACTTGCAGACTTATTATACTTAGTCATTATTAGAACTTCAACAACCCAACAACCCAGTCTCACATGAAAATGTGTCATAGCTGCTTTGGTCAGAATGAGTCACGTGCACTGAAACAACAAGAGAACCAGACAAAATGTTCTCATCATCATCCAGCAGGTCTGAAACTCTGACTGGCTCTCTAAATGTTTAACTGTTACAACACACACATACAGCAGCTGCAAACGTCACAGCACATGTGGTTTCCCCAGAGGGAAGATGGTCGGACTCTGTTAATAAATCCACTCAAACCGTCAGAGCTGTGAAACATTTCCTTACAATCATATCACAGTTACAGAAACAACACCAAACTATCCCTGAAACAGTTTGACAATTCTTGTTCATTGTAAAACGAGTCTCCGATGTGAAGTCTATTACAAGCAGCATCATGTAGGCTACAGTGTAATCAAAAGAAAAGGAAACAGAGTTCAGTGTTTATCTGTTAATAAATAACATATTCCACTGAATCTAGACAGTGGAAAGTCTTCTTCATGGTAAAAACTGTCTGCCGTTTCAAAATAAAATATAAATTTCAAAATAAAGTGTTCACATGTCAGCTGTAAAACCACACCTCTGCAAGAAGTATGTTGGCAATGCTGACAAATACAAAAGTGAAATAAATAAAGGATACTGAAATAGAGGGAACCAGCTACCCTCCAATTTCTACATTTTGAAGACGAAAATCGAGAACATTTTAAAAACTAAAATCTAAATCTGTGCATTTCTCTGCATTTTGACGGGACCAATAATAGCTGAGGAAATAATATCAGTGCCAGAACACTGATGAGAACTGGACTCAAATACCGACAGAAGAAGAAGATAAGTGACAAATACCAATTTTGACAAACTTATTTAAACTAAAAGAATTAATTAAAATAGATTAAACAAGATTAAAAAAGGACAGATAGAATAAAATCTGAATATTAATCTAAAGTGTAAGACCATCTGTAATAAAATATAAATTTATAGTTTTAAGTTAATTTCACTGTTAAGAAACAATAACATGGTTCATATAACATTTATTAAGCAATTGTAAAGGTTAAAAACATCAGCTGCAATTCACACAAATGATGTTTCTAAATTAACCAAACAGTATTTATTATTAAATCAATTACAATAAACAGTTGCTATAAGTCGTTTATAAAGCATTTAATTGCTTGTTAACAGTGAAATAACTTAAATAAAGTTTAATTAACTATGAATTTGTCGTTTTTAATTTTATACAATTGTTTATTTTAATGATATAATAGATTTTGTAAAGTCTTACCAAATATATAAATGTATTAAGATTTCAAAGATCCAGAAAAGGACACGACCTCAGTGACCTCAGTGACCTGCAGCCCTGTATGTAATATCTCACCAAACATAAAGCCCTGCTCCACCCACATCCACCACATCCACCCTCCACAGACCAACTGAAGAAACTAGAGCTGCTCCGATTCATCGATTACTTCTATAACTATTATATTGATCATTACAATCACAACAGTGAAGAGGCCACATCATCAACGAGAGGAAGAAGCTCCATAGCTGTCGATGTCCTCTGAGGACTTCACCTCGCTGATGGAGTCTCTGTGTGACGGAGCTCCACACACTCCTCAACATCCCGAGAGCTTCATCACAAACTGTTTCTGTTCACTTCCGGTACAAACCTTTCAGAATAAAAGCGTCATCACCAGGTCTGCAGCGAGCTTTGTCTGGGTGTTGGCCCGCTGAGAGGAGGGAAGTAACGAAGTACAAATACTTTGTTACTGTAATTTCAGGTGTCTGTTTATTTTTTCTGACAACTTTTGACTTTGTCTCCATTTTAACAGAAATATCTGCAGGTGAATTTTGGTAATCGGGGACATTATTTGAACTTTTGACTCTGGAGACATTTGTGATATCAGTCTAACACATTAAACACACACGAGACCTTTGTGAAACCCTCAAGATGTTTGAAGATCACACCAGAATAAAGAATGTAGACATCATACCCAGAGGAGATATGACACAACTATCAGTGAAGAAATCTGTCTGAATCTGATTTGATAATCTGGGACACAATTTAAAGGATTATAAGAAATGACATGGACTGAAAGCTGGATAAAAAAAAGCTATAATTTATAGACATTTCATGAATTCACAAACATTTAGGAAAGAAAGAAACTTGAAGTTACTGAAAACTAAACTTCACCAGAATCAAAGGATGCAAAAGGCTTTTTAAGATCTAATGTGAATCGTTTTTGGGATTAAAGGAGAAATTTGTATAAAAGAAAAGTATATTTCTGTTTTACACAATATGCAAATCACCCTTAACTTTTCTAAAATAATAATTAATAGTTGTATTTCATAACAATCAACACATAACTAATAATGATTGAGAATGAATACATTCCATATTTGAATAAGTCAATATGAGCAGATTTATTGTGATCTTCATCTTTTTTACGACCTTTTCTGAACCCAGTTGGCTCCATGTTGGTGTCGGTGAGGTGTGTTGATGAGACGATGTAGTTCACTGAGCGCTTTAACACAAAACTACATGAGGTTTGACTGTAATTACAAAGAGACACACACAAGGCAACTCAAAGTGCTTTACAGGGGCATGATATTACATTAAACATATTATCTATATATTATCAGTCATTATACTGACTTAAGAAGAGGATGAAGGAAATGTTTAACATTTCCTTCATCCTCTTCTTAAGTCAGTAAGTCAGCTCTGTAGTTCAGGGAGCAGACATGCTGTGATCTTACTGTCTATGATCCTGATAAGTTACACATTATGAGCACATCTTATAAAAACAGTTGGTTTAGTTCAGGGACCGATTGAGGTCGTGTTAATGAGATACATGAGCTTCCATTTTCAACTGTCTGCCTCAACACAACATTAACCACAAACCAAGTTTTAATCCTCAAACTGCCTGAAATAAGAGAAGAGCCGACAAAATGTCCTCACCATCATCCAGCATGGTGGAAACACACACAGGTGAACTCAGGTAAATGGTGTTGTTGAGTCTGGGTCAGTTCTGGTTCCACCATTCTTCTTGTCTGCAGGAAGAAAACTACTAACACAGTGTGAAGGCTCAGCAGGTGTCATTCTGTTTTTGTCTTTTAGATGCAGGAACGTGTTTTATAATAATATATCAGAGTAACGAGACATAACCAGTTTGACATTATTATTACAATAACTTTATTTATTCAAGCAATATTATATAATCTGATAATTCAACAGTACTAAAAGTGATTTATTGTCTTTAACGTTTAATGAATATTTAGTAAGAATGAGTTAAAACAATGTTTAATGACTCGTGTTGTTATCATCACTCATCATAACTCATCACTTCAGATCAGCGTCATGTCAGATTCTGTTCTGTTTCCTCTTCTGCTCACTCAACAGCTCAGATTCTGTTGGTCTGTACTGAACCGGTTCTGTCAGCCATCAACACGTGTGTGTGTGTGTGTGAGTGTGAGAGAGAGAGAGAGAGTTTTTAAAAATTAACCATCCAGTTTCTTCTGTTATTTCTCAGCAGACTCGTCTAATTATCTCTCCAATCCCCATGAGCAGACTCAGTAAAACATTAACATTTTTCAATTATGAAATCACAACTAGGAAGAATCTAACTTTGAATATACACAGAGGTCTCAGCAGTAACCTGATGGCTGAGTGTCTTCTGCGTAGCTACACAGCGGTAGTCGTCGGCCTTGGTCAGAGTAGTCTTGACAGTGATGTATGAACGACCTCCTCTCTCTGAGATCTGTGGCTCCTCAGCAGGAAGAGTGTTACCATCACTGTCCTTCCACTCTACTGTAGGAAGTGGATCACCATGAGCTTCACACTGCAGCTGGACCCCGTCCATTGTCATTTTAAGGATATCAATATATGGCTCTGGAGCTGCACCTGTGAACAGTAACATTAGATTACAAAGGACAATTATAGCACCTTTACAACTTTTTCCAGTTTGAGGCAGATTCTGGCTCCTGTCGTGGCAGACACACATTTACTGTGGATTTCTGCTAACTTTGAGCTATAATATTTAAAAATTGTAATAAAATATCAAACAGACTTTTCAAAGGTATGCACACACATTGAGTCTTAATTATGTTCGTGACACATATTTTAATAATGCTGCCTCGATGAAAACGGTTTGAATTCGGCCTTGATGCCAAGAGAAGCTTATGAAATATTTCACTGGTGTGTTTTTTATTTATTCTTAAAATGTTATTTTAGTGTCTAAAGTCAATGAGGGTAGACTTAATATCAGAAACATCTCTCAGTATCTGCACTCACAATACAATTCAAAGCACCAAGAGATGGATGGATGATGCTGAAGCTCCAAAGCTTGTTTCAGTCCTGTGAACAACTGTTTAAGTATCTAGGCTGCAGTCACATTGTCACACAAAATTACATCAGGACTTTTCCTAAACACTTTTCCTTGACTTTGATGAAAAAAGAATCATGAGGTGAAGGAAAGAGGGCTTAGGAAAAGACAACTGCAGCGCTAAAGAGACACTATCTGCTCTTATAATAGGCTGCAAGGCATCATGTGATGGCGAAAAAATGGTGTGCTTCTTAAAATGCTCATGCTGCAAGGAGGGGTGGGACGGCATTATCTCCTTTCCTTTCGTTAAGGATGGTCCAATATTTCTAGGGCTGAGCAAAATATACCACATACATAGCTGTTGTGATATGAGACCAGATACAGTCGGAGACAACTTCTTCATGTAATTAGACAATCTGAATAAAAGTATTAGATTTAATAACACACAGGCTTCTTGGACTTAAAAGATGTTGTTGTATAACTATAATATAATAAACGTGTCGACCTTTCAGTGACGGCTGATCCCAGTCAGTTCAACACAGAGAGGTTCAGGCCCACAGATGGAAGTGTTTAGACTGACAGGCCTGAGAAGACATTTACAGAAACATCTGTAGAGGTGGAGAGTGACGTCATCAGAATCAGGACTCACCTGGGATGTTTTCACCTGTTCTGTCTTTTAAAAATTGTTTTGGAACAGACAGGTAACACTGTGTAAAAGTCATATTTCATCTACTATAGACGGCTGAAACTTCTTTGTACAGAGAGACATAATCTGCAGTGTGTCTCTGATATCAGGCATGTTTGATACAGAGGTCGTCTCTCCAGATGTGGCTGCAGCTCTGTGGGCTCGAGGCCCTGCCAGATGTGGATTCTGACCACTGAACAAAAGTCCATCTGGGACTCTTGAACCAGTCGCAGCAGTAAATGAGCAACATCTTTAACTGTTTAATGAAAGCACTCACCAACAACAAGCTCAATGTAGAAGGTTTGTCTCGGCTGAAGACGTGGAAAATCACAGCTGTAGATCCCGCTGTCGGCCATCTTTGTTTTTCTGATCTTTATGGAGGCGTCGCCGTTCTGCAGTTGATCTTGAAAATGTGAGACTCGAACCTTTGAACTGCTCATCTTGACCTGGACGGCCGTTATTGGAATGGATGCCTGCATCATACATGAACACCTTCTGACCATCTTTCCTCCAGTCAAAGCGCTTTCCTGCGATGTTCTCCTTGGTGCTGATCAAACAGGGTAAAACAGCATCACTGTCTTCTACCACGACCACTCTGACAGCTGGAAGATAAAAACATGTTACTCAGTATGTTAACATGCAGAGTCATCAGGAAACAAAGTCAGATAACAACTTTACACAACAACTCAAACACCTGAAATGTAAATAAATGTAAATTAGAACATATATGATCAGAAGGGTGAACAAACTTCCTCATCTCTGATTTACATGTTATGAAGCATCCAGACCCCTCAGCTCATCTGGGAAAGGTTTACTCAGTGCAAGATCAAAAACAGGTCAGGTGAAGCAGCTTTAAGTTTCCAAGCTCCTCACCTGTGGAACAAGATTCATAAATCCCTGAGGTCTGCTAAAACTGTCAGCTCATTAAATCATGGTGTAAAACATCACTGTTTACTGTAGCTTTACAATAATTTTACATCTTTAGCTATTTATGTGCTTTTTTTGCCGTTCGTTTTATAGTCTTCTAAATGCAATTTCAACATTTTTCTCACCGTCATGTTTTTAATGTCTCTGTACTTTGGTTTGCCTTGTGTCTGAATGGTGCCATGTCAATATCACAGCCTTGATACCAAGTTATAATATATGACAAAACTTTCCAGCTAATTTCATGAATATCATTCTACAATCACACCAAATTGTTACTCATAAGAAATGTTACGTGATGATTAAACATTAAGTGAAATTAATGAGCCCACCATGATTCTAAATCTACTAACTACATCAATGTGGTACATTCATATTTCAGTAAAAATACCTTTTATGTAGGCTTTTAGGACAGTGCATTAGTTAATTACTTCACTGCAACAGATCTCATGGTAACACCTACATTTAATACATCACTTCTGAGCAGAAGTATTACACATTTAATATGACACACAGGCTTCTGGGACTTCAGAGATGTTGTTGTACAAACGTGTCCTTTAAGACGAGTGATCCGAGTCAGTTCCACACAGAGAGGTTCAGGCCTGCAGATGTGTTTTTTAATGACAGGCCTGTACAGCCACTTCTTTAGCTAAATATACAACACAAAGGTGAGAGGTGGAGAGTGACGTCATCAGAATCTGGACTCACCTGGGATGTTTTCACCTGTTCTGTCTCTTAAGACTGGATCTGAAAGGCAAAACAAACACATGTTAGATTGTTATGGAACAGACAGGTAACACTGTGTAAAAGTCATATTTCATCTACTATAGACGGCTGAAGCTTCTTTGTACAGAGAGACATAATCTGCAGTGTGTCTCTGATATCAGGCATGTTTGATACAGAGGTCGTCTCTCCAGATGTGGCTGCAGCTCTGTGGGCTCGAGGCCCTGCCAGATGTGGATTCTGACCACTGAACAAAAGTCCGTCTGGGACTCTTGAACCAGTCGCAGCAGTAAATGAGCGGACATCTTTAACTGTTTAATGAAAGCACTCACCAACAACAAGCTCAATGTTGAAGGTTTGACCCTGAAGATGTGGAAAAATGCAGCTGTAGTTCCCGCTGTCGGCCACCGTCGTATTTTGGATCTTTATGGAGGCGTTGCCGTTCTGCAGTTGATCTTCAAAATGTGAGACTCGATCTCTGAACTGTGGATCTTGACCTATACGGCCGTTATTGTAATGACTGCCTTTCTCATAAAAGAACACCTCCTTCCGACTTTCATCTTTCCTCCAGTCAAAGGTCTTTCCTGCGAGGCTCCCCTCGGTGCTGATCCAACAGGGTAAAACAGCATCACTGTCTTCTTCCACGACCACTCTGACAGCTGGAAGATAAAAACATGTTACTCAGTATGTTAACATGCAGAGTCAGGAAACAAAGTCAGATAACAACTTTACACAATAAAAACTCAAACACCTGTTTCCTCTGACATCATAGTTTTGGTTGTGTTGAGCTCGTACTGACATATTTTAGGTTTATTTAAACCTTATAGTTAGTGAGGTTAAACCATTTTTGTTATCGAGCCTTTGAGTTCTGTTGAGTTGTGGAAACACTTTATAACACCAGGAGAAGTTGCAGTTCTATTAATTTCAGATCTAGATTTACTAAACTGGATTCGAAGACAAACCGCCAAACTGCCCTGTTCCACAGCTGCAACAGTTTTTCTAACTTTGTCATTCAAATGTGTGCACTGAACTTTCTAGGACATCAAAATACAGCCTCACACTGCAGAGGAATTCTGTTTCAACAGAACATGTTCACCGATGTTTCTCAGGTTTATCATTTAAATCTGAAAGTCTACGGTCAAGCTAACGGCTCCGAGAGGCTTAACAGGCTAACGAGAGTAAATAGTAAATGGATTTGCATTTCTTCCAGACTTCCAGTCTACTCATCGCTCAATAACGTGCTTGATAACACTCATCACATTCATACACTGACGGCAGAGGCAGCCATGCAAGGTGTCACCTGCTCATCAGGAGCAATTTGGGGCTCAGTCTTGCTCAAGGATACCTCGGCAGCTGCAGGATCCAGGGAATCGAACCAGCTACCTTCCAGTTTCTGAGCTACAGACGCCTCTTCAGGGCTGGGCTATATCTTGACCTTGATATCTTAGCGCTGTTTGTGGTGTTTCACTTAAGTTTTCATGCAAACATCAGATAATTATTAAGGCTTGCTGTGCAGCTAATGGGACTAACAGACCCCAGTTGAGGGACACAGGCTGCTGTTTCAGATGAACATTAACCAGCAGACAGCTGCTGGAGCCAACTGTGGGCAGAGCGGATAGGTCGTTTATAAAGTATTTAATTGCTTGTTAACAGTGAATGACTGTTAAATAAAGTTTAATAACCATGAATTTGCCGTTTTTAATTATATATAATTGTTTATTTTAATGATATGATAGATTTTATGAAGTCTTGCCAAACAGAACTGTATTCAGAGTTCAAAGACCCGAAAAAAGTAGCAACATTAAAAAAAACAAGTTTGTTTAGCGAGTCCAAAGGTCCAAGGTTTCAGGTCAGAACAAGAGTTTATCAGAAACCACTAAGATCTGCAGACACACACACACACACACACACACACACACACACACACACACTCAACACTAGTGAAGACGACACATCATTACAGAGCATCAATCCAATCAATAGGCTACTATAATCGTGCGCTGATTATCAGGGTACATGTGACGTCACCGGGCGCTGCGCAGGTGTCTCGTGCACACTAAAGCAGGAAGCAGCCTGATTAACATCCAGCATGTTTCCACATTGTTCCGCTGTTCAGGTGAAACAAAGTGAGAATGAAAAGCTGTCAGTGATGATGATCAGTTTTCTTACCGTCTCCAGAGCAGCTCAGCAGACAGAGACACACGAGAGGAAGAAGCTCCATAGCTGTCGATGTCCTCGAGGACTTCACCTCACTGGAGTCTATATACTGCGGTCAAACCCGCCTCCACTCCGAAAACCCCGGTCAAACTAGCCCCCAGTTATTTTGTGGTGCCTAGAATTACGGCAATGCAGTACCAGAACAGATTTCAAAATAAAAGCAGAGACTTATGAAGGTATCATGCAATTTCAAACGAATTCAGTCAGTTTATCATGACGAGATGCACAAAAAGGCAATTTAT